>PVIH01004247.1:0-144067 GCA_004025045.1 Sigmodon hispidus
ATAATCCCGCTACAATTATAGTTTTCCTTAGTTATAATAAAAAGTAAATTAGAGGGGCTGGAGAGATGGCTCAGCAGTTAAGAGCACTGACTGCTCTTCCAGAGGACCAGAGTTCAATTCCCAGCACTCACATGGCAGCTCACAGCTGTCTGTATTTCCAGTTCCAGGCAAACACCAAGGCAAATAAATAAAGTTTTTTAAAAAAAGGTAAACTAGATATGAAACTCTGGACTCACAAGGATAAGGTAGATGATAATTCTTTAATTTTACTAAATACAAATAGACTAGATATTGTAACTATAATTCTTCTTTGATAGCTGCTTTGTTATATGTAATTTTGCTATGTTGAAATTGACCTTCCGGGCTGGAGAGATGGCTCAACGGCTAGGAGCACCATCTGCTCTTCCAGAGGACCCAGGTTCGATTCCCAGCACCCACATGGCAGCCCACAACCGTCTGTAGTTGCAGCTCCAGGAAAACACCAAGGCAAATAATTAAATAATTAAATAAACAAATAAAAAAAAGTTAAAAAAAAAAGAAAAAAGAAATTGACCTTCCTTTTTGATTAGATAGAAAAGGGGAAGTGATGTGGATGTCTTTCTGTATGCTATGAATTACCATTGAAGAGCAATTTAAAGAAGGACAGGTTTTTTTTTTTTTGTTTTGTTTTGTTTTTTTTGTGGTGGTGGTTGTTTATTTGTTTGTTTGGCTTCTGGTGGGGAAGAAGTGATGGCAGCAGCATGAAGCAGCCTCTCACTGTCATGGTCCCTATTCCTACTTCTTAACTAGTGATCCATGCTATACATTTAGTGATGCTTTCCTCTTTTATCTTGTTTCAAATCAAATGTGTACTTCAGAAGGATGAAGTGCCATATGATGTCAGCTGGAAATCAAAGCACAAGTAAATGAAATTCTTTTCTTCTTTCCCATCTGGGTGCATGAGCTTCTTTTGTTTCTCAAAGGAATGGGTTGCCCTTCCCTGCATTATATTGTTGTACAATTGCAAAGTTAACTATGATGGAAAATGGAAGAAAGGCTCTGTAAGCTGGCCATATCTGCTGAAATTTCAGTCATTGGATCTTTTTTATTTTCAGAAATGATTTTCCCTTCTTTTTATTTTTAGCAAGGAGCTTTCTATCACAAAGTACCTTACTACTTGCTTTGAGCTGTTTATACTCAAATTATATTTTAGATTCTAGTCAGTCACAAAATAAAAACAGGAAATGTGTTTAGGGTTGGCAAAATGCCAGTGTGTCTAAATTGTAGAAATACTTGATAGGAAGCTGAAAGCTTCCTGCCTGACTCTGTCTACAGCTGGTCATTCTCACTTATGATGCACAGTACTCTCATTAATGAAACATGGGTGGTTGGATACTTCCTGGGAAACTTCAGGGATGGGATTGGGGTCCTCTCCAGAGGGTGCCTGGAGAAGGGGCCAGACAGCTGGGCTCCAGGAACTACCAGATGGGATCAACTTCCCAAGGCAGAATGAAGAACATTCAAGAATGATAAAATAGTTGTGGAGGGACCTCCTGCTCTAAATGTTCTGAGCATGCCTGCAAGGAGAGGAAATTAGAAATGTCCTATGATGTTGAAAAGCCATGTGGTACAAACAAATAGTGTTATGCACAATTTTAGAAAATAAATGAGTGTCAGAAATTTAGTATCAGGTGATGAACAAAATGATTTGGTACAATTTTAATGCTCTTGTTGCAAATATAGTAACAAAGCCAAACAGTTAAACCCTAGTCAGAAGAGTAACAGTACATCCCTGGAGATGGTGTGGATGCAAGCTATTCAAATAAGTCATCTGTAGGATAGGAAAAAGTTACTGTCATTCACCTCACCCCCAATTTCATTATAATTGAATATTAAAATTCCTTCCTAGTAAAGTAAAATCAGCATGTAAAGTAATATTCTTCTTATGTAACTGAGTCTGATTGCACTCTACCTGAGACCTAAACTTGGCTCTCACTTCTACCTTATAAATCCTTTGCCCCGCTTGAAGTTAATCATAAGTTGTACTCAGTAATTAAACCATGTAGTCATATATACTTATTAATCCATTACCATCTACTGAGAATACATGGAGGACTGGCTTTCCCAGTTTTTAGATTAACTCTAAATACATAATATAGCCACATACACACACCCTCTGGTATCCTGTTCTCATGATAATGAAGGTTATGCATTTGCCATCCATGGCATTCTTCTATTATTCAAAGTTGATGGGACACTTAGAAAGTTTGTACTGGTTGGTGCTGTTAAGATGTAAAGGACAAAAGAGAAGGGGAAATACACTACATAATGGTTGTTTAAAAGGATGTTCTCAGTTTCTATATAGTCATGTATATTGTGATATACATCTGGCCTATGCTTTATTCTTGAGTTAGATTTGGCTCAAGAATTATTTATTTACTCAAAAAAAAGTTCATATCACAGAAAAAAATTGCTGGATTTTTAAGATATGAAGGCAAATTAGAAACCTATCTCTCTAAGAGATCTTTGATTATTGAATTTACAATAAAGTTTTTAAAATACTATACAGCTTGACAGCCTTAAATATTGTTAAAACTTAGAAACAGTTTAGTTCTGTTTCTGGCTAAGGTCTGAATGACATTAGAAAAATTATTAGAGAGTTGAAAAGTTTGTTCAAAAGGTAGAGAATGGGGGATTGTAAGTAGGTAGACCAGATGCTGGAATGATTGTTGTACCTTTAGGGAAGCTCTGTTCTGTTTGAAGGAATAAAACAAGAGCCCAGGCTGGAGAAGTAGAAAATGCTTTATCCTGAAAGGACTTGTGTAGCATTCTAGAGATCTGGGAGCTTAACTTACAGACTATGAGAATGCATGGAAAGACAATAGGTTGGCAAGGCATTTTGTGGCATAATTGTAGAAAATAACAGGAGTTAACAAACAAACAAACATATTGGAGAACTGTGTTTTTAGGGTTTTGTGTGTGAGAGTTTGGTTTTGAGAAGCCTCTTCAATGGTCACAGTTGCAGTACCAGTTTTAGTCTCTCCAGAAGTGTACGAAGGTTCCCATTTCCTATGTGCTTGCAGGATCTTGTTGTCATTTATTTTATTTCTTAAAAATACCTTTATTTAGTTGAGTATTTTGCTTTATAAGTATCTGTTCAAGGTGTGTGTGTGTGTGTGTGTGTGTGTGTGTGTGTGTGTGTGTGTTGCTGTCACAAGCAGAAGAGGGATTTGTATTCCTTGGAACAGGGTTTATACATGATTGTGAGTAGCCATGTGGATGTTCTTGGGAAGAACAGCCAACACCAAGTCATCTCTCTTGCCCCAGTTGATCATAGTCATTCTAACTAGAGCGAAATGGCATTTAAGAGCACTTTTAATTTCTCTGATGGCTGAAGATGTTGAAGTTTTTAAAAAATATTTATTTTCTAACTTTATATTCTTTTGAAAATGGTCTGTTCAAATAATTAGCATATTTTTTTGTTAGGTGCTTGTTCTTTGGGACAATGGCTTTGCACTTTTTTTACAATCTAGATATGAGCATCCTGTTTGGATATATAGAATGTTTTACATATAGAATCTCTAAAATTTTGAAGCCTATCTCCTCACTCTGGTTATTAATTGTCTTGATGTGCAAAAGTTTTCTAATTCCATGTAATCCCATTTTTCAATTATTAGAAACTGCAAAATGATGTCCTGTGTTATTAGATTCTTTTTCAGAGAGTTGTTGTCTGTCCCTTAAATTGAAATGTTTAGCATGTGTTTTCCTTTAGTAGTTTCATAGACTCAGAACTTATATTAAGTCCTCTAACACCTTTGAATAAATATAATTTTGGATAAGATGAGCATAATGATATGGATTCAGTTTTATTCTTTTACATCTGAGAATCTGTCTTTTCCAACACCATTTGTTCAAGAGGGTATATTTCTTCCATTGTTTGTTTTGACACTTTCGCAGAAAATTGTGACATTAGTCATGTGGGATTATTTCTGGGTCATAAATTTGATTACATTGGTCTACATATCTGTTTTTGTACCAGTACCATACTAGTTTTGTTTCTAAGGCTTTGTAGTATAATTTAAGATCAGGCATTATGATTCCTGGGCATTTTTCTTTGAAATTAAGGTTTCTTCAGTTCTGTATGGTCTTCTGTGCTTCCACATGAATTTTATGGTTGTTTTAGTTCTGTAAAAATTTCTTTTGAATTTTTAATGGAGATTTTATCAAGTCTATGGATTGCTTTTGGTGGCATGGCCATTTTATATTTATTTTACTAATCCATGAGCACGAGGAGTCTTTTCTTCTGCTATTATATTCTGTGGTGTTTTAAATCTTTAAATATAGAGGTTTATTCCTCATTTTTAAAAGATACTTTTGAAGAATGAGATCATTCTTTTCTAAATTATGTCTAATCAAAATGTAAGAGGCTATTAATTTTTGTGTGCTCATTTTGTACCCTGATACTTCGTTGCAAGTAGTGTTAGACTTGTGCAATTTTGGTGGAGTTTTCTAAGGTTCTTTTTATACAGGTTTATGCTGTCAACAAATAGAGACACCAGTTTTATAACCTAATCTATAAAATGCCCCCATATATACCTGAGTGACTCTACCCCTTTTTACTGCAGAAATGTGTACATGACTGTGTCTACTGTTGCAACACTTGCAAGAGGTAATGCAGCTACTCTACATATTGTTCCTAGATTATAAAGTTCCCAAGGATTTCAAAGACCTGGTCTTTCAGTGATGTTTAAAAATAAGATCATTCTCTGAGTCTTTTAATGAGATCATCTCCAGGAACCCTGATGAGAAACAAAGAAACAATGTGAAATCTTGGAATGCTTCACCTATCCTCATTTCATTCTTGATTTCAATGATGATGTCACAACTTAAAGGCCTGATCATGACAAACATTATTTTTTATTAGAGACCCATGGTCCCAGGCTAGTAGAGATAACTTGGGAATGGTGCATATTCTGCTAGTTGACTAATGGTAGACAAGGAATTCCAACGTCTTCTGAATGTTGGATACTTGTCCCTAACAGTTTGAGTTTATATGATTATAATCTGACTTCTTGATAGTTTTTTATTTCATAAACATCCTGCATAGGATCAGCTACTCTTATACTTGTTTGTATAGATGCTCTGGCCATTTGCTGTACATTGTCCTTTGATAGACTTATTTTATTTGGGAAAGCATGGTTACTGTTACTATTATGGAGTGCCTATTCTTACTAGTGAAACTAAATATACAATGAACTGGCTTAGTGTACTCAAACCAATTATACCCAATGCACTCAAACCAATTATACCCAATGCAGGCACATTTTCCCCTCATGTATAATTTTCTTAGTTGTTAAATTTTAGTTGAATGGAACTTAAATACTGGCTACTTCAGGAATGTAAGTGGATAACCTTTATCTAAAATCATTGCCTGACCATCTTGTTCCAAGTAGTTTCCTTTCCTTCTGATAATTTTATTCTAATACATATTTCTGTAAAGAAGAATATACTTAAAGTATATATATGTATCTATATTAGAGTATACTATATATAATTATATTATATTACATTACATATATTACATATAATATAATATAGAAACAAAGCATATTATTGCTATCCTGTCTACTTCAACAGACCCAAGTGCTTCCTTGAGCTAAGAAAAATATGTTTATCCATAGCATCCAGCTCAGTACATGATGTACAACACAGACTTAATAGAAACTCCCTTAATCGAATAACTACATGTGCTGATGAATTTTCCCTTTTAAGTGTGGCTGTCCTGGTTTGGGGAAGGTTTATTCTCTGACTACTACGGCAGTTTCCTTTGATACCATTCACACCAGACACTTGACTGCAGAGGCTATCCCAGAGAGTGAGAAATGGCTTAGAGACAGAAAACTCTCCACCTCTTAAAACAATCTGCTATAAATCAGGAGTGTGAACAGAAGGATAGATAGAGAAAGCTATGGGTTTTTCCCCTAATTCTGATTTAGAATTTGAGTTGGTACCTAGCAGAACCCCTCTGTTCTCTCTGCTATAAAAAATACAATCAAAACCTTTCATATTGAATTTCAGTGAACCTTGCAGCCAGCATCTGTCCCATTAATTTTCACATATGGGAACAATGTGGTATGATCACTCACCAGTGACAGAGGTAGTGGGTTTTATAAATAGTGTATTTAGAGGCTAGAATAGACAAGGTTGTACTCTTAACATCAGTCCTCTTTCTAAAATTCACCTTTGCAGTGGGTGGCTTATTTTTTCAACCCCAGCAGAGCCCAGAAATGCCCCCAGTTACCAATGTCATTTCCCCAGTGCTCATGCAATCTGATGAGAAATTAGTGAGCACTTTAGTGAACCTTTTTATTCTCTTGGTGGCCCATGTGCTCCAAAAGGGTGTGTCTTACAGTGAGGTAACTTGGCCTCACTTTGTCTTTATAAAGATGCACCTGTGCTCAGTGTTTATGATTATATGACTACTTAATCTTCTCTGCTTATTCTGTATGTTTGGGGAAGTGTATGAGCATCATATTCATAGGTATGAGTCACATTCAAAGTGGTATAAACAAGATTGTCTATATGACACTCATGATAAAAAAATCAAACGTTTTATTACTTAGCTCCAATTATTTCACTTGTTCATCACTTATTAATAATATTGGATTATCTACATTATCTTAACTTTTATTTTAAAAAGATATATTTCGTTACTTAAAATAGCTGTGAATATCCATCGGGAAGTATTTTAGAATTATTGAGTATTTGGGGGAGTCTCTTTCACTGTGACATATGGTGACTATATAATTCTGTTGAATGATCTCAAGTCAGGTTTTGTATTCAGAATCATTTTCTAATTTAAATGTGAACAACAATGTATGGTGTGTGTTTCTTTCATATCACATAATATTTAACGCTTCATATAAATTAAGTTAATTAATGCTCCCAACAACTCTATAGTTATAAAACGCAAAGCCAGATGTCCAGATAATCAGGCTGGCTTCAGTCTCTGGCTCCACTCTGCATGTTAGTCACTGGTGGAATAAGTTGGGCACTGAGCTGTCTGCTCTGGTTTTAAAACCAACCTATCTCAGAAGCTAAAGGCTTAATGAGCAGACTTCTCAGTGCACAATCCTTTGTGAACTGTCTCTTCCAGCCATTGGTAACTATCAGAATCTATTATTGGCGCATACACATGATGAGTGATTTTCACCCCCTTGTTGCCTTCACTATATGCTTTCCACCCTTACTACCTCTAGGTATATACTCATGAAGCCTGATAGGCAGGCAATCATGTAGGTACAGAGGCAGGAGTCATCTGCCCATGTGGTACTCCAAAATAAGGGTACATGAATAAATACTAGCAGACACCAGAAAGAAGATCATGAACACATGACCCAAGGTGGCCTACCATACCTCCATTTTCAGTGCTTTTTTGACATTCCTGAGAATGTCAGTTTGTTCATTGTCCACAGGGATAATAAAGCCTACCTCTGAAATAATTAACTAATATCAAAAGCTAAAAGTACCTCTGTAATTCTGGCACATCCCAAGGGCTTAGTAAGTATTTTTGCTCTTTCCCTGTTCCAAAGGGTTTTAAAAAGAAAATTGAGAGCAAGTTTCAAGGACTTTATAGCAGATTGAAGTAGATGGAAGCTGACATAGAGACTCCCAACAAGACAATGTTTTGGGAGTGAGAGACTTTAGAATCCTTAATCCTTAATGGGATGTCTCCATCCAACTGCTCCCTGTAGGGTTCAGGGAGTCATGTGAAACAGGAGGGAGAAAGATAGAGTCAGAGACAATGGGTAACACCCAGAAAACGTTGTCTTCTAGACACACCAGACATGAACTCAGGAGATTGTGACAGCATGCATAGGCTTCCACAGGTTCAAGTCTGGTGGGATTCCAACCCCAAGAAGGGGAAGTGACACAGACGTGCTCCCATTCCTAATAAGGAAACTGTCTGAAATCGACATCAACATACAATGGTGAAAACAAAGTTTTCGCCAATGAAATCTTACTGATTATATTAACTACACTTAAAGGCAAGCTCCACATCCAAGGGTAAATAGCCAACACAAAATAAACCCAATGCTATTTTCCTAAATCTGTTGCCTCATATTGCTTTGTTTGGGCATTTGTCTTATTGGTCTTTTGCTTATATATTATGGTTTCTGATTTTATGTATTTAGTTTTGGTGTGTGTTCATGTCTGTTTCCTTTTTTTCTTTTTTGTTTTGTTCTGATTGTCTTTGTTTCACTGTTTATTTTCTAAAGAAAGAGAAAGGAAATGTGGAGGGTGTGTGGGAATATCAGGAGAAAGTATGATCAGAATATATTGTATAGAAAAATTCTTTTCAATAAAAAATTCCAAGGCTTTTAAGGATTCTTGACTTACCCATACCCCTTCAGAATTCTTTTTTTTAATAGTCCACTTCTTTAATGTTGTGAAAACTTACGAAACTCTAAGTATATTGGACGCAATTCTATCAGTAGTCTCCAGAGTCCCAACTCTATTAGGGAAAATCCTTCCAGAAGGAGTTATTTCTTTGTCCAAATCTCATGTTCATTAACTCATTTCCCCTGTATGTTGTTAACATGGGTTCTTTTTTAGTTGCTTCTAAGGGAGAAGCACTCCAGCAATTATCATCATGGTGCAATTCATTGTAACTGTGATTTCAGTGGTCCATTGTTTGTTAAGCCTAGAATCAAGGAGAGCTTTGAAAATAGTTGCAGCCTGATTTTTCAAAGAAGGAAAAACACTCTTATTTGGTAGTCCTGACCAATAGGTCAGTATAATGGCTGTAAAACTAGAAGTTTAGCTTTATCAACCTCTTTTCTAGTAATTTATTTTGCTCCTAATTAGATTAAAATCTCTTTAATTGCATTCTGATCACAGACTTTTGGGGGTCTATTAGGGCAAGCCACCATATGTTGCATTTGGACTAATAACATTGAGAGACACATTTATTCACTGACACTGATATTCACAAAGCAGAACAGATAGACTTTAGTGTGTCTTATTTTGTTATTTGCAGATGAAGCATCTGCTCTTAGAATGGACTTTACATTTAACACTGTGCATTTAATTTACTATGTATCTACAAGACCTATCACATCCTATTATGGTTACAGCAAAATAGAAATGTAGACAAACTTACTGTGAGTCTTGTTCAGAAGTATTTGTATTTTGATGTATCAAACATTATTTATTTTATATTCATTTCTCAATGTCAGCAAATCCTGCATCTTGGGGCAAATAAATGTGGGGCAAGTATACTTGTAAATCTTGTGCTTATACGTATTGCAATATTTCTTGTCATTATTTTCCAAACAATAAAAGATAGCAGCTATTCACGTAGTTTTACACTTGTATTAGATATGATAATCTATGGATGAATTAGAGTTGGTGGAAGGTATACACAGTTACACGCACGTAGCTTCTCTGAATTGTTTACCAATGAGGAGCCCTGGAATGGACCCCCAGCCAATATTGGGAAATGACTACAGAGTTTCCATATGTGTGGCTGAAAGTTTCAGAGACATTTTCATGACAGTTCTTTATATATTTTTGAACTCTGGCAGATAATACAGGATGGATAAATGCTTAGTAAAGAGTTTTAAGATACCTTGCTGGGCATGTAGCTCAGTGATACAAAATTGCCAAACAGGCAAGTTGCCTTGGGTTTGATTCTCAGTATCTCAAGTAAAAACCTTGGAATAATTGCTGATGAGACTCTCTCGCACATATTTGTTTATCTCTGCTAAGTTACAGGAAAGAAGTTGTGACAACAGGCAGATTCTAAAGTTAGTTTAAGTTCCTGTTTTAGTACATGATAATTCCAACTGTATGGAACACTGCAAGGATGCTACTCGGCTCTCTGGGTGATGTCAATTCTGAAGTTTAATTGACAAAAAAAATAAATTTCTTTTATATCTGTGCTCAGTTTTAACAGCCTCAAAACAAGGCAGGGAAGCTCATTAGAAGCATAGTTCTTTGTGTTTGTCTTTGGGTTCATTGCCAGAACCTTCCTCAATATTTATATAATGCTGTGTATGTTAAGCATTTTATGACTTCAACTTGTATCAATCATTCATTAATGTGCAATGTATGTACATCATTCTGATAGCTGATTCTTGTGGTTCAAAGAGGGCTTGAATTGCAGTTTCAGTCTGTAGGAGTTGAGAGCCTAGCACAATGTGACATAGATTGTGGCATAAGGTAGGTATCACGCATTTCCCTAAAGATAAAGACTTTAAAGCTCCACACAAGTGTTGTTTTTAAATGGAAAAGTCATGACCATTACACATCTTACCCTTAACCAATAACTTTTAGCATTCCTTCCATGGTCTTGGTTAGTGAGTGAGCATCAGTTGCCTACTTTAGTTGGGCATTCCTGCCTCTAGCATCCATCTCATTGTGAGCCTACTGGCACAGATGGTAACAGGAGCATCCTGTGTTCCGTTCTCTTGTATGAATGATGGATGGTGCTGCATTAAAGAAATCATATGGTATATGTGAAGTTTCTGAAGATCATGGGCAGCCACATGATAGTCTCCCCTTTCTTTATCTTTTTGTGTATATAGAATTTTATTGGTAAGATAAATTTCTATTGATTTTACCAGCATTTCTAGCAGTTTAAGGTGAGTTTTAAATATATTTAACCCAATATCCTTTGCAAATATGATACATGGTATACTTTATAAGTTTATTTAAGATCTCAAAAATAACTGAAATAGAAGTTTCTCTAGCTCATGTTGCCATTCTTCTGCTAAGCAACATACAACATTCACCAAATATTTACTGAACAGGTTATCATAATTGTTATCATCTTAAGGATACAAGGGTGAGATATTAGCTAAATATTAATAAATATAACCGACACAGCAACTGCCCCAGTGGAGCATCCAATATACAATCTTAGAGGATGTGTTTGTTCAAGCAGCTAAAACAAACAAACAAAGATAACATTCCAGTTTCATCTACTGATAAAATTTTCTCCCGCTGCAAACTGGAATAAACTTCTCTTACCATCTCTGATTATCCACCCAAAAGGGAGCATATGAAAATTAAGAGGTCCAGTTTCCACTGTGTAGGTCATTGTGTCCGTCAAATCTATTGGCAAGTAGCACCTTGTATCAGTGCTTATCATTGGCTGATTTCTGCTGTCATTTCTGTGACCCTTTGATTTCCATACAGACTTTGTACTTCTGTAAAGTGCTAATGTGGCCTTTTCCACTGCTGTATCAGTTGTGAATATGGAGCATAATGGGGTATGAGTGGAGGGCATCAATCATAGACATTTTTTTCCTAGTATATTGAAGAGGCTTGGTTAGAGGATATTATGGTTGGTTTGAACGTCAACTTGCCACATATTAGAATTACTTGAGCAGAGAGCCTCATTAGAAGAATTGTCCTGATTACCTTCCTGATGTAGGAGGACTCCCCATGGTTGTGTGTGGCACTGTCTGATAGCACAGATTAAAAATCTGCATTTCAGAAGGAAGTCTACCTCTCTTTTTCTAGACCTTCCCTCTTGCTTCCCAGGTGATTTTCCTTGTGGTTCCTTGTAATAATAAGTTTTTGGCCCAGACTAGGCCCAAGGTCTGGACTAGCCATCTCAAAGTCCCAAAGAAACACACATAAGTTTATATTCATTTTATGCTGATTCATCTATGGCTCAGACATATTGCTAGCTAGCTCATTCATCTTAACTCAGTCTATTTCCATTAATCTATTTAGCCATGTGGCTTGGTACCTTTTCTCAGAACAGCATGGTTGTCTTCTTTCCTTTGTATCTGCTAGTGTCTCCACTGGTGCCTCTCCTGTGTCTCTGCTCTGTTCTTCCTGTTCCCAGAATTTTCTTAGTCTGGTAGCTCCACCCACACTTCCCAATCATCTTTTTATTAAACCAGTAGGCAGGACAACAAATCAGAACATAATCCCACTACAGTTCCTGTTGCTGTTTCCTTCCCTCAAAACAGAACCAGAATTTCCAAGCTTTCATTGTGAGAGGGACCAGTGGCGCCCCAGGAATCTTCCAGGCTCCTGGCACCAATTTAGAACTACTGAGATATCTATTGGGAGATATTTGTACACTGTGGGAAAATGTATTTCTGTGATTGGTGTAATAAAAAGCTGAATGGCCAATAGATAGGCAGGAGAGGATAGCTGGGATTTCTGGAAAGAGAGAGGAAGAGGATTCTAGGCATGTGGATTATGCTAGCAGCATGCCAGGAAGACACTGAAAAGGCTGAACATACAGTACAGAGTAGAAGTAATGGAGTTACATAGGAGAATGTAGATTAATAAAAACAGGTTAACTTAAGTTAAAAGATCTATTTGGGAATAAGCTTAAGCTAATGACCAAAATTTCATAATTAATAGTAAGCTTCTATGATATTTGGGGGCTTGTGATCCAAAGAAATTTCAACAAGGAAGCATATTACAGGTATCCTGCCTTGTGTACTGTGTACTGTGTGACTGCTGACTGCATGTTCTTCCCCACAGTCAGAGGTAACTTTCCTGCGATTACTCTAACTGTTGAGGCACCAAGCCTCAAGGGTCTAGTACCTAGCAGGTTCTCAGACTCTGCAGGTGTTATTTGGCTGTTGCTACTTTTGTAATACTTGCTTAATAACTCCTGATATATGAACATACTCTGCAGCTCTACACAATCAACTACAACAGAAAGTTCTGAGGTTTTCCTTCTCTAATAACTGGTCAAAATGAGGGAAATCTGAAACTATCACAAGATCTCTTAAGGATCTTGGTGATTTTCAAGCTAGAATCTCTCCAGAATAGTGGTTCTCAAACTTTCTAATGCTGCCAACTTGTAATACAGTTCCTCATGTTTTGGTGACACCCCCCCCATAAAACTATTCTTGTTGTTACTTCATAGCTGCAATATGAATTGTAAAAATCTGATATGCAGGTGGTTTTAGGTGGCCCCTGTGAAAGCGTTCTTTGATTTGGAAGGGGCTTCAACCCACAGATTGAGAACCATTACTCTAGAAAATTGAAGTTCACCCACCCCTGAGAATGCTGTACACTGCAGAGCACAGAGAGATGTTCTCTTACTAAAAAAAAAAAAAAAGTAGACAGGGTTGTGGGGTCATGCTATTCTGGATCTGCGTAATGAAGTACCAGATGTTCCTCATCTGTTTATACACCATGATTCCTAGCGTTGTGGCAAATAACACTTCAGAGACCTAGATACTGATTAGGCATTTAAAGGGTCCAGAAATTCATAACTAGGTGACTGCTCCTACTCCTAAAAGCTAACAGTGTTTTGGTATCATGAGGATGCCAGCTTCTGCTTATATTTTGTTCTGAGGGGAAAGCCAAGTAATTGGCCAGTGTTTTCACTTGTCCAGGATTCATGGAACACTGACAGTGCATTTCCTCTTCATCACCCAGGCTCACACTGGCATGGATTAAGTGGTACCATTCCTATGGAAAAAAAATCCATTTAATAGATTCAGGAACTTATCTGATAATGTAACCAATACACAAACCTTTGCTTTTCTGAAAGACTCCAAGAGAATAAAAGAAGGAAAGTAGTGAAGCAGGAATCCCTCTTACAGACCAGGCATAATTTGTTTGTCCTGTACATATTATCTCACTTAATAAACAGGTCTTTAGGTTATCACCAAAGAGATTGGTCAGGAAGACATGACTGTTTACTCATGGTCAAACAGATTGTAGGGTAGAATGGAAACTTCCACTGAGAACTTCAAATGTTAAACCAAGTTTGTTCTCCTGTACAACCCAACTGTGCATCTGAGCACCTATCAGTGAATTGTATCTATGTAAATATACTTGTGGAATGTAGGAGAAAGAAAACATATAGACTTCTGATTTTAGGAAAGAATAATGACCTAATTTACATTGCCTTGTGGGATATCAGCTGTGCAGTAGGCATATAGCAAATGTCATTTTATCCCTTTCTCTTGTTATGAGAAGGCAGAAGTGGAATTCTTTCTCTTCTTAACTTTGTCTCTGAATGGTAAGACATGTTGTACTATCATTGGAAGAGCTGAGAGCTGTCTGGTTCTTCACTTTCTACCTCCACAAGTGATGGTGGCATGTCATTGCTGTCACTGAAGCTTTTAGAAGTATCACTGACAAGAATGGGTATGATGAATTCTTACATCTCCCTGTAATAAAACACGTGGGTTGTAATACTCAAAAGTCTGTGTTGGTGATGAAACTCTTTAGGATCTGTTTGGGTTTCGAATTTGCCATCCCTGCAGATTTAGGGGAGGGGGAAATGTTGCTTTGTGTGACAGGTTAGAAAAATCAATGTAGTAAAATAAACTTTCACAATGGCCTTTCGGATGGAAGTCTGATACCAGAATGATTCAAGTTGCCACCATCTCCAGATAAGTGTCTTTATGAAGCCTTTTTCTTTGCCTTCCCTACAGAGTCCTTAATTTCCCACCCTCACTATCTGCTTCCTTGGTTGCTGGCTGTCTAGCTCTCTGGCTGTCTGGCTGATATTCCTTCCTAGCCAGGACCCTATCAGGATCTAGCTTAGCATTTCTACATCTGTGTTATTGCACAGTGAATAATTTTCTTCCAGTTGCATGACCTTTTTACAGACCATATATGCTTTCTTGGCAGCTATTTGAAGATTCATGTTCTCCTTTTGACGACAAGTGACCTTACATCAGACCTTTGTACTCTATTGCAGTGGTTTTCCCAGGGACCATCCACTACTCCCATTACTAAGGCTGATCAATATTTATTTTCTGCAGTATATTCTATTACTGGATAGCTGCTGATCTCCCTTTATTCTCTTATCTTTGGAACACTATGAGAACTTTCATAATGGTGTATTCTGGGAACACTGCTCATGAGAAGAAAAATGACTCAGTAGCCTCACAAAGAGTCTGGAGAGACTGAAGATTCGCTCTCAAAACTAAAAAATTTGGTTCTTTTTACCACATACTGTGTGGATGGAAAGGAGATAAGAAAAGCCAAAACCTTTAGTCCATAATGTTCAGCAAAAGGTATCTTTTCTTTCCCAAACTGCCAAGGGCTATTACTAAATATTTGATAATGTCTAGAGAATATCTTTGGTAGTGGAGGAAATACTTAAGAGTTTATCTAAGAAAATGCCTTTCAATTTCTTGTGGTTACTGTCAGTTTAAAAATTGGATTCCATTCTTTTAGGGGTAGTGTGAATTCATTGCAAGCCCTGGTTGGTGAAAAGACAGCATGTCCTGAAATATTTGAAAGTTTGCAAATCAAAATGTTGTAGGTAATTTTTTTCTATATAATCAAAAGCGTCAAACTTACACCATTCAAAGACAACTGCTTTACTATTGTTTATATTCTTTAATTATTAACCAAATTATAAAAGTCAAAAAGGAGCAAATCAACTATTAATGAAGATACTACAAAAATGTACATGTTTTGTACTTTCCTGCATCAAGCATCATGAAGCTGTGACATTAGAAACTACACACCATGCTGTCATTGCATTTTACCCTTGCTATAACTCTTAGGTCCTCCACACTGTCATTCTTACATCCTAGCAGATTCTGAGGTGCACCCAATTTTGTGAATTAGTTTCTTTCCCAGTTAATGCTTAAGCAGATCACTCTCATAAAACCAGGCTAAGAAACCAGAATCTAGGAGTACCAACAGGGTATATTTGGATAAGATGTGGATATTCACGTCATTATGGGGAAACAAACGCAGCAGGCCCCATCCTTTTTATTTATGTTGTGAACATATTAGCTAGGAGGGCACTGAGGTATACGGGCTTAGAAAGATGAGCCGCAAAGCTTAAGCTATTCCTGATTTGCCTTGTCATCTGAGCTCTATGTAGTTACAATTATGAATAATCAACTCTAAGGTCTCTAGCTCTGCTGTAGCAATGTCGGGGACCAGGGAAAAGTCAAAGACACCTGTGGTGATATTTGTAACTGGAAATTATTAGCATGCTGAAATCATTGTAAGAATAATTACAATACAAAAATACCTTTGTGCAACACAATAGTTCTGTGGAGTAGAATTTGATCAAGAGAAGGTTGTACGGTGGGCATGTGATTGTGAAAATATAAATGGGTACCTAATGATGGCTGCGAACCAGGTTTCCAATCTATTACATGTGCCATTTAACCAGACAGCATATGCCCGTTATTTTTTAGCATGAAAAGCAATTGCCATATGTTCGGTGGTTATTGAGTTGTAACTAGCAGGTGTGCCTTTGCATAATAATGATGACAATAATATCTTCAGCTTGAATTCCTTTTCCATAACAAAAGGTGAAAGGGGTAACAATGATTATTGGGTATTTGAATTTTGTAAGCAACTATTCTAGTTAATTTGTAGTAAAGATCAGTTAAGGTTAAACTTCATTTTTTCATCATTCAGATAATGATCTCAGAGTTTCATTTTTCTCCACCTGCATTAACTCAATGAGATTTCAACTCATTATAGATGACTTAATTTCTAAATATTTGAGGTGAGTCTTTTAAGTTTTTCTAAAAAATACTTTTGTGTATTCTGTTGCTCTGTCCTGAAAGATGGGTGAGAAGCAGTCTTTTTTGCTTTCTGTTAGTTATCTGAGGTTGTGATGGGCTTGAGTGGCTATTTCTCCTCCAGGAAAAAAATTGAAAAAGTGGTTAAATTTTTTCTAGTAAAGCTGTCAGCCTTAGTGATATTAAAGTGACCTTAGTAATAGTGTGTTATGAATGTATCATTGTCAATATTATTCTTTTGGAAAATAGAGTGCATCCAGAGGTCAAGGGACAGGAGAGGAAGACATGGATTGCTAAACTAATGACTGTATTGTTGAGGGAATAGTGGAAGCCAGCACTAATTTTGTTCTGGCTTGTAGTGACCTCATCATTTGCCTGGTTCATCCTGTAGATGGTGTCCTTTTTGAAGAAGAGGGATTTTAACCTCATTCAGGTAAAGTGTCATGTTGGTATGACATAGCAATTTATGTAATTAGTGTCAAGTTCTCTCTATTGGGTGACAGGGTAACACCACATGTTACTGTGAAAGAACTTTCCAGAATTGATTAGTTGCTTACTTACATTGTTAACAGTGTAATTTCTTACATGGGACTTGAATCCTGTGGAAGGATCAGGGCAGGAGATGGGGTGGGGAAGGAGAAAGAGGCCATGGGGAGTTGTGTAGGGGAGATGTGGAGGAGAAGAAGCAGAGGAGGGTAAGCATGAGGTGAGTAGACAAAGGGAACAGGAAAAAGCTTCTTCTAATTCTCTCAGGAAAGATACATTGCATGTTCCTATGAGCCACCAGGCCTGCTGATGTACTGCCTTCCTCGCATGAAAACAGGGAGGAACAGAAGGATGGAGGAGGCTTAGAGCACCTAGCTTTAGGAGAAGCGTGATACAGATAAAAATCTTTCTTCCCAAATCATTTTTTTTTTTTCCTAATGGATCCAGACCCAGCGTGACCTCTGTCACTTCATAATCAGACTTCTTCTTTATCTACTATTGATCTCTGCTTATTTCCAGGGACAGATTTATCTTTAAAGTATATTTGAAGAACAGTTTGACAGTTCACCTCGCTGTCTGAATAAGGAGAGTGAGGCACTGTAATTGTTCCATCAGGGTATGAAGTAGGTTGGCTCAGCCTCTTCAGGCTTGGCAATCTCAGGCTAAGTAGAAATCATGTGATCGCTAATTGTATGTCGCACTGTAGTTCTCTTGGGGTTAGGATGTAAACAACCTTGATGGAATGCTTAGAAGTAAAATGGCTGGGAAATATTAATTCCTTAAAATACATTTTTTTCAAAGTCTAGTGTAATTGCAACAGGTAGTGTTTCACTTGTGTTTGTAAAAAGTACTGTTGGGGATGGGTAAGGAAATGTTTTTATTTATTTACATAAATTTGTATCAAACCAAATAATATTCTATCTTTCCTTCAATTCCAATATATTTCTAAACTTTTGTTTTGAAAATTGTGATAAAAGAGGAAGATGTGAGTATATTCAGTCTTATCGATAGACTAATAGATGGTCATATTCTGTTCAACTAACACAATGTTGTTACAGAATAGCTAACATTCAGCTTTTGTCTTTTGATATTGGTATTTTTTATTGCAAACTATTTGCTATGAGACAAAGCATTACTGATTTTTAGCTCAAATTGATTTAGGCGACTAGATGGTATACCTAAACACATGTTTTAGCCCAACCGTGACTTATTTTAATGACTTTCTCATATAATTTGGTTTTGCAAAATTGATCTGCCCTTTAAAAATAATATCAGCATTTGAAGTAATCTTGCTTGCCTTCTGTTACTGTCATACCCACATCTTCTTTGGAGAATGTCTTCAAATATGTAACTTTTATAAAATATAAGAACTGCTATACATTGCCTAGAAATGGGAACCTTTGCAATAAGTATAAATATGGCTGGGGGTGCAGGCTGAGCACAAAGAAGTCACTAAAAGCCAATACTGGCACTTTGATTTGGAGACTCTATGAGGAACTAGAGACTATTTTGGGGCATGGCCAGCCTCCTGAGGCATGTAGACTAGCAATATATCTTTTATGGCATCTCAGTTGCCTCTTCTTCTGACAACCTGCCTGTTCCTCTCTTCTCAGGAGGTGGGTATCGGTTTCAATTATGGACATGAAGCTAAGGAGAGGATTTATAGGGGTTTCCAATAGGTGTCCAGAGGAGGTTGGCTTCTTCCATTATCCCGTCGGTTCTTGTTCTGATGTGATGGCCAGCTCTTCACTGTGCTCCATGTTGCTGTCACCCAAGAGCCACTGTAAGACGTGATGGGAAAGGCTCATCCTAGCACCCAGTGTTGGTGATATATAAAACAACAGCAATAATCCTGAAATAGATGCTGAACTAATAAACTGAAGTAGATATATTTGTTGGCTTCCCGTTTTGGGGAGGATATAGAAAACATTGAAGGTTCACACTCTTTTTTTGTGTGTGTATTCCAATAATTTATTTAATGTTATATGCCCATCTTCTCTGTGCCACATGGAGAATTAAGTCTTCTACATCAGAAATATTGCCTAATAAACAACTGATTGTACTTTCTGTCCTACACAATTGTTTCCACCGAGGGTAAACAAAATATATACATACACACAAATGCTTTAGTTCCATAAAAGTGACACATACTGCCATGAATAAAAGTGGTAATACTACCATGCAAATGTCCACATTCTTTAATGCTAATACTGAGATATTTAAAGTAATTGTCCCTGCCTCAAATGTTTATAAAATGAGATCAGAGTTCCATCAAGTTTCTCTGAAAGCTATGGTACAATTTCCTGGGATATAAGGATGAATTATTCCAAATTATTACAATCATATGAAAAGTGTTTTGTTGTTGTTGTTTATGTTACTTGATTCAGCATAGCTCTCTGATTTATTTATTTATTTTGTATACAGTGTACAGAAGAGGGTACCAGATCTCATTACAGATGGTTGTGAGTCACCATGTGGTTGCTGGGAACTGAACTCAGAACCTCTGGAAGAACAGTCAGTGTTCTTAACCTCTAAGCCATCTCTCCAGCCCCATGTGTTCTGGTCCTAAGGAGCTAAGTTTCTCATCTTCAGTTGTGTCTCACATTCATAGGGGTGATGAGAAAGTTGAGAGCCAAGAGGGACCACTAGATCCTGCATGGTGACTCACTTGTATCTAGGGATGCACAGTGATGAGCCTTATTGCAAAAATGCTTCCTTATTTTAGTCTTTATCTGAACCAGTGCCAGAAAGATCTACCTCTTTTCTTTCATTTTTTTTTAACCTGATTAACCCAGCCTTCAAGTCTGACTTTAGTTCTTCTGAAAGGCTTCCAGACAGAACCCCCCTCCATTCTTCTCCTCTAAGACAACATAGGTATCATGCTGGTCCAGTCTATAGATGTAGTATAAAGTTTCTGGCCTGTCCATTCCAGCCTAGCCCCATGGTCTGGACCCACTCACAGCTGCTTTGCCCTCCCCCCAGTGACTCTGACACTTATATTAATTACATGCTGTTTGGCCTATGGCTCAGGCATATTACTTGCTAACTATTAATTCTTAAACTAAACTGTGATTAGCCAAGTGCCTTAGTACCTTTTCTCAGAGGAGCATTTTCTCTTCTTTCCTCTGCATCTGCCTGGCATCTCTATCTGATTCTGCTGTTCTTTCCCTTTATCTATGATTCAGTTTCTTGTCTACTTCTAAGATGCCTCACCATAGGCCAAACCAGTTCCTTTATTATCCAATGATAATTCATAGCATACAGAAAGATATCCCATAACACATGGATATATTTATGTACATACTAGTGGAGCATAAATGTCTCTGAATTTCTAATTGAAGCCTCAGTATCTGGAATGTGAGATCTTTATGTACTAACAGTTTAGGCAGAGGCATGAACCTGGGATTATGGAGCCTAAAAATGATGTAGACTAAAGTCTCATAAAATACCCACTTCGGAGCATCAGATAATTTATAGTCTGAGGGTATTTTGAGCATTGAGCAAGTTCATTAACAGTGATATCCTGAGTTTAAGCTATATACAGTCATGAGGACAACCCATGCTTTGAAACAGCATCTGAATAATAATATTAGATGAAGGGTAATCTGAAGTAAACACACTGCTATTTATTACACCTAGTGGGACATAAAAGTACCTTCTAAGGACAAAATATGTGATGGAGGAACAGAGGTTGAAAGACTCTGGTCTTGTATATGTGGAGTTTTCTTACAAGCTCGCAGAACACAAAGCTTCATTCATGGGCCAAGTTCTGACATTTATGTTTCCATGTTTTGGTTTTCTCTTTTATTTTTCCAATTTCAATCCTTTAAAAAAACACTTTAAATTGTAACTACATCATTCCCCCTTTCTTTTATCCAACCCCTCTCATGTTACCCTGACTCTCTTAAACTCATGTCTTCTTTTTCTTTGTTACTGATATACATGTATCCCTGTATACATATATATACAAATACCTAAGTATATTAGTACAGTACATTGAGTTGGTTTAGTGCTATTTGTGTGTATATGATTTTAGGACTAACCACTTGATATTGGAAAACCAAATAGAGGCTAATCCTTGAGAAACTAATTCTCCTTGGGTCAGCAGCCCTTGATTGCCTATTGTTCTTTGTCCAGAAACAAGATCCTGTGAAATTTCCCCTTTTATGTTAGTATGTCTATTTTTATTGTTAGTATTCAAGTCTTATTTAGGCATCCATATTGTTGTGATACCATGGTAAAACTTCCCTGTCATTTGCAGGAGACACAGTGTCATAGCAGACTTCCTAGTGGCCTGGCTCTTACAATCTTTTCAGCTTCTCTTCCTTGATGTTTCCTGAACCTGTTTGTGTAAGAGTCATGCTGAGGATGTACCCATTGGGCATTGGCATATTGATGACCTGAGAAGTATCAAGGAAGGATAAATTAACTAGAAGATACCTTCGGAAGGGCCTGAAAGGAGATTTTGGTACCCTGAGGAGAAGAAAACACTAAAAATATCTGTCTTGTTCTTCTTTTCAGTGTTATGTTTATCTTGGCCTAGTCATGAAAGCTTTCTTCTGCATTAAATTCTTATATACATTCCCTTAGATTTTCTAATCCCCAGTTAACAGAAGTATAGGCTAATGGGGCTACTATCCTGTAACTAAGGATTGTTCTGTTCAGCTTGTAATATCCTGACTGGTTTGGTTTCTCTTTTTGATCTTCAGAAACCTCTTTGTCCATTGTGGACTCAGCCACTATGAAGACAGAGGCAATTATCAGGACATCAAGAGACCATATGTGTGCTGTGGACAGATAAATAGGTGGCCATTGTTGACCTGGAAAGACAGTAACTGCAGCTTTAGAGAAACTGGATTCTTAAAGATAAGGTGAAGTGTGTCCTTTCCAGGCAGATCTGATGTAAATCAAATGCTTCTCATCTGTTCTAAAGCAATGGTTCCAACCTTCATGATGCTGCAATCCTTTCTTCCTTTCTTAACATAGTTTTTTATGTTGCAGTGACTCCCAACCATAAAATTATTTTGTTGCCAATTCATAGCTGTAATTTTGCTACTGTTATAAATCATAATGTAAGTATCTGCTGCAGAATATCTGATATGTGATCCCTGTCAAGAAGTTGTTCAACTGCACCCAATGGGTCTTAGCCCACAGGCTGAGAACCACTGTTCTGAAGGAAGCCTCCTGGGAAGCCCATCCAGATGATAAAGATCCACTGGGAGTTGAACAACATCAGCTGTAAGATACATAGGATTTATAATCGTTATGAAACTGGGAAAATGACTTACTTCACCGAGTAGCAACTAATTAATATTATTAGCTAGATATACATCTCAGGGAAAGAAATTCACTATGTTAAACTTTTATATTCTGATGTCCCAGAATATAAGAAGAGCCAAACTTTCTTTTCTTTTTGATTCCCATATTGATCAGAAAAAAAGAAAAAAGACACTTGTGAACTGTTTTTTTTTTTTTTTTTTTTTACTCTAAAATCTACCTTCTTCTTACTGGGGTCATCCAGTAGCTGTTGTAAATTACTTATTTTCAGAACAATAATCTCAATATTTTCATGGAAACTATGAGCCTGTATCCTCCTTTACATTTTGAAAGGCAGGTGAAAGTGTGTGGTGTGTATGTGTGTTTGTGGTTATAAAAGGATTTCCCACTTGGGAGCTATGTAAGCTCCATGTTAATTAGAATTGAGCAGTAAGAAAGTTGTGTGTTTAAATTTGGGTGGCAAGAGACTAGAAGGGCCGAAAATAGAAAATAGAACTTTAAGAATGTTTTTTGGGAGGGGGCGGGGGCAGGGAGGAAGTGCTGGTGTAAAGACTCAGCAGTTAAGAGCACTTACTTACAGTTGCAGAGCATTGGAGTTTGATTCCCAGCATACAGGTCTGTTAGACTGTAACTCCTGCTCCATGGCATCTGATGCCCCCTTTTGGTCTTTGTGGGCACCAGGCATGGTAAAACTTCCTTGTCATTTGCAGGAGACACAGTGTCATAGCAGACTTCCTAGTGGCACACATACAAGCAAGTGGGCAAACACAGATACACACAGAATAAAAGTAGTCAATACTTTTAAGAAAAGATTATTTTTTTTATCTCTTATGTTTGAATCTGAGAGGAGTACAGCCTGTGGGTTTTTAAGGTAATATTTCGGGCAAGAAGAGACTAAAGACTGATTAGAACCCTTGGGGCTCTTTATTTCCTCATATTATAGTAAAGCATGATAGTTCTCTCATAATATGCTGCAAATACCAGTTGGCTTTTATATTATCTGAACACAGGGTAATTTCTTGCAGCCTGTTAATACAGTTCCTGGTTATCATTTTCAGCAAGACTTATAGAGACAGCATTGTTCTTACCTGTAGATGGGAAAAAAACTTCATAAGTTGCAGTACTCGGCACACGCATGAGAAAGTAGCTTTTAAATTTTTCCATTTATAAAGTGGGGTAATTTTTTTAAAGTATAGGATAAGTGAATTTTTATGTTTCATTTTTAGTTATTGAATTGCCTACAAAATGCATTTCAGGAGGACCTTTTTCCTTCTGAACGTTAGAAAAACAATGGTTCAATCTTACAGTCACTTTGAGATTATTATTATTATTAAATTTAACAGTTTGGAATATCAGATAGCTGGTTTAACTTGTTTGGCTGACATTTAAATTCTGACTTTCACTTCTTCCTTTCCCTTCGTCTTTGGGAACAGTACAGAAAACACCTTCACTTAATAGGATAGACATTTCCTGCTTTGTTTCTTTGTAGTCAACTCAGATTGCCTGGGGCAGGGGAGATAGCAGGCTTTCTGACTGTGGGAAGCCACAAAATTGAAAACACACCATGGAGCATCTGTGTCTCTCTCCTATTAACCTTGGGAAAGGTGACAGGAAATATGTTTAAGGGCTTCGCCTGACAAGCAACTTCCTTGATTTATGTATTTCAATTTGTTTTCATTTTTTTTCCCCTTCCAAAATAACAATTTGTTCTTTGGGAAGTCTTTAATAGATTTATGTCACCCTAGTTTCCTTCTTAGTTATTTCTCTATATAAGTGGTCTAATTTACATATTTATACTCATATATAATGATATCCCTTTTTGATTGAAACCACCAGCTTACTTCTACATGAACAGGAAAGCCCCATTTTTGTTTCTCCCCAACCCCACCCCCTCAGAGAATCTACAACCAAGAAAAGGCACCAAAATGCCCAGTTCTGAATCCTGGTAACTATTGCACTTCCCCCGCTCTCTGTGAGTAGCCCAAGACCCCACCGAAGCTTCCAGTTTTGGACCATACTTAGACACAAACTCAGCTGTGGCAGAGACTTAATCTTCCTATTTTAGTGCAGGCATATGACTTTTCTGGCCTTGATCCATGGGACTGGAGAACTCATCCCAGAGTTTCTTTGCTTAAATAAACTTGTACTTTTTAAATTCAGCTTGATCTGGCTTAGAAAAGAACTAACTCATGCATTCCACAATGGGGAGAGCCTTATATATTGTCCTCCCAGCACCCAGGCTATGTCACAATCTGGTGATATTGCATGGCTGTCCCTCATTGGCTGGACATGATCAGGACCTCTGACAGCAGCTGTTGCTAGGCCCTGAGGCAGACTCCCAGTTGGCTCATAAGGAAGTACATTATGTGCATGCTTTGGCAACTGATTTGATCCAGTTATCTTGGCCCTATGGGCCTGTCCTACTACAGTATAGGATGGTCTTTTGCACATATCTTTGGGGGGAGATATAAACTAAAGAAACCAATTTAGATTCCTTAATTTGAAGTGAAATGTTGAGATACTGCCAAATATTAGAATGTGGCCTCTAATTTCCTACTTACTTGTATGCCACTTGAACACTAGGTGTTGAGGGTGAAGCATAGGTTGATGCATCATTGTGACCTTTTCCTTCAAATTAGGACTTTGCTTTTAAATGATCCTTGGTTGAGGTAATAGTTTGCTACTTCCTGGTCTCTTTTGTGAGAAGTGACTGGTCCACATTAAATTCTTCCCACAAGTATATTTTTCAGAGGTCATTTATGCACTGTAAAATTTGAACTTCAGTTTAGTACCTGGGGGAATATATAGTGGAATTGTTTATGGTGCTCCCCAAGTTTAAAACATTTATCTAAAAGCTAAAGCACTCCATAAATGATCGAGTTATTAACTTGTTAAAAAGTGACATCTAATCCCATCAGGGCAATTATAAAATCTCAGTATCTTTCAGAGTGCCCGAACTTGGATTCACTGTATCTAATAAATCTCTAAGTGAAGGTCACTGTTTGAATATCCCTTGTAAGCTATCATAGAAGCCACAAAAATAACAAAAGAATTTTAATAAGATAGAAAGATGGCAAGGTATGGTGATATACATATTTAATAAAATTAAACTGGATTATCAGAGTTAGCCACAATGTGGGAGTGAGAACCCACACCTTTAATCCTAGCTTTAGAAATATATAAAAGAGGAAGTTAAAAGAACTGGGTAGAGTAAGAGAAGAAGGTTTTTTAGCCTTTCCAGAGACATTCCCTCCCTTCCCTTGAAGACACAGAGGCATTTGGTTGGAGGATTTCTGGAGACAGGCCTAAGGAGCTGGCTGGGTGGCTGTGGTCTGTTTCTGATATTCCAGCTTTTCCCTGGCTCCAGGTTTTCATTATATGCTAAGTAGAGTTCATTCAATATGGTATCTTAAAATCTTATGAAATCTTTTGCCTAGAATTGAGAGGAAGAAAAGTTGCAGAATTTTCTACAAGATTTTAGGAAGCATGAGATTACATTAGTAGTTTCTTTCCCTGGATTTCAGTGTGGGTAAAATGAGTACATCTAAGAAAGAAAAAAAAAAAAAAAAAAAAAAAAAAAAAAAAAAAAAAAAAAAAAAAAAAAAAAAAAAAAAAAAAAAAAAAAAAAAAAAAAAAAAAAGGAAAGACTTTGTAGTGATATGAGGATTCAGGGCCGGGAAGACCATACTAGAATGAAAATAGAATTTAGTCAGATGGTAAATGGGGTCTAATTATACTCAGGGACAGGTTAAAGTAATCAGAAGGGAAAAGGTCCAATTATGAAATGAGCTAGATAACATGGATTGCTCAATAAAGTACAAAAATAGAAAGATAAAAATAGAATGCTTTATATAAATTTCAGAGCAGTTTAGAATGAATATTTCTGATAAATCTTAGATGGAAACATATAAAAATGAAGTTAATGAGGTAGATTTGTTTGAAGGAAAGTGAAAGACTAATTTTGTATAATGAGTAGAGCCATACTAGCTTTCTTTTCTCATGTTCACCACTTGGTGTTTCTGGGTTATAAGGTAATAATTATTGAGGGGCAGAGATTATCATAATGAAGCCAAAAATAAAAGTAATCACACTGTATTGGTCAAATCACTGCTTAAAGAATAATTTTCGAAGTCATTTGAAAATTGAGGATTCAGAGTTGGATAGGTTAGTAGAGATAGTCAGAGTTGAGGGATGAATTCACCGAAAATCCCATGGTGGGTTATTGGTTCCATTTTTACCATGAATTCAGGTGTACATGCGAAAGTTTTCAGCCTGATGCTGCGGAACTATGTATGTCTTGCTGTTTACTGTGAGTTCTGGGAGTTGCAAAATATTGAGAGGAATCCTGAAAATCAAACAACAGTTCTGTCTGACTGGTGGGTTAAGAAAGACTGACAAGAAGTGGTTGCTCCTTTGTCACAAAAGAATGTTCTACCTTCTTCCTGTGTGCCACAGTTCTAATTTTTTTTTCTGTCAGAAAGAAAGTTAGACATATGCATTTTTCAGGAGGCAATCTATCAGTGTTGTACCTGTGTCAAGGGACCCCTAAAGACCACCAGGGAGCTGGATTTGATGCAAACACATGAGGGTTTTTTATTGTTATGAACAGGTTCAAAACAAACCCAGGTTAATACCCTTTGTGAGCCCCAAGGTGAGGGGGGGTTTAATACCTTCATTCTTATTTCAGCTATGTCAGACACATTCATGAAAACTTCAGCCCTGTGGAGGCCTCACACTTACTTTCTTACAGTAGTCTTGTTTCAAAACCAAATTTAGAATAAATGAGAGTCTTTTTTTGAACGGTTTAGATGTTTTCCTTGTGACAGCTCTGTTTTTTAGCATTTCTCTGGGAAAATACAAGAATGTAAACTGTTTCCTTCTCTTGGTGACAAACCCTGAGCCATAAAGTACAATTCCTGAAGGGTTCTCTAAAAAGCTATGTTTTAGCTGCACTTGAAAAATTCAGGTTCCCAAAACTACCTACCCACCGAGGCTGAAGGTAGTGCGGAATCAGAGCAGGTAGCTCACTTTTATTTAGCCCTTGGGCCAATAGAAGGCTGAAATGTTGAAACAAGGGTGTACTGTTTGTCATAATAGCAACTGATTACTATCGAGCCCTTTGAAAACTGCATCATGAGCCCAGGGAGTTAATAGCAAAGAAAAGTTAGTGATCTTTCTGATTTCACATTAACAAGCAGCTTCCCCAAAACCTGTTCCTTACAAGACCTTTCATTATATGGTAGCCCAAAACAGGTCTTTGAGATTTTTCTCTGACTGCAGGGAAAGACATTTGGTTGTATAACTTTTTATGCATGGTGAGCAAAAGTTGATTCAGCAATAAGAGTGATTAAATAATAGAGTTTAAAATTACAATTATTTTAATTTTTGCATGAGAAATACAAGGTAGTTCACCTTACTCACACACTGTAAATATTTAGACTGATCAACAATAAAGAAGCTACAGTCAGATTCTGGGAAGGTTGTCTCTCTGAAGGATTGAGATTGAGGTGGTATATTTATGGAAATAGTAATAAGACTGGGGTAAAAACTAATAGAGAACTTATTTGGTGGCACGTGACTGTAATATCAGCTAACTACAAGGATGAAGCAGGATTGCCAATCAGGCTCTTCCCGGGTGCTATAGTGAGTCTGCCATTAAAATTCAAACAAAACAAAACACAAAGTATGGGCTTTGGGTGAAGCTTAGTGGCCAGTCCTGGCTTATTATTAATGAGCCCCGGGAGGGGAGTCCATCTCCAGTACTGTGAAAGAAAAGAAAAAGAAAACCAATGGAGGACCTCCAATGCTAGAATTCCTTTTGTGAAAATGTTTAAACATCCACAGGAGACCAGCATGTACTTACCCATCCTGTAGCCCCAGGCATCAGAGCAGAGAATCTAGAAAACAGCCTGACCTTTGTGCAGCTCTCACAGGAATTTGGCTGCTGCCCAGAGGGGTTGCTGTGTGGTGAAATACACCCAAAGTGACAGACTGTAGCAGATACTGGAAGGAATCTGAGGTCTGTGTGTGTGAAAATGGTTACCTCCATCTGAACTTGGATACTTGTAAAGGGCCTCCTTTGAAGGTATATCCTTTTCCTGCCGCTGTGTTTGGCCCCATGCTCCTTGATCCATCTCTTAATATGTGATTTCCTACAGGAGTCCTTGATCAATGTGCACAGCCATTTTCATTACACAAGGAAGCTTAAAGAGCCCTTGGCCGGTCATCCAGTTTAATTGAATCATACCCATATTTTTGGCACAGTTTTTATTTTATGAATGAAAGGCAAAACTTCCCTTAATGTTTCGCATTTCTGCAAATGCAGTTGAGCAAATATGTCCTTAGGTATGTGATTTAGGCATTCTGTTTAACAGTAAAGAAATCATAAGAGTTGACTGTCATGTTCTTTTGTATGTGATCTTGAAATGCAAAGTAATATATGATTTTGTATTTTATGTGCTGACTTTTGAGAACTAAAGTTTGAGCCTTTGCATTTCAGAGCACAAATGCCTTTATTGGATTTATTAGAGTGTCTCTTGGGTTTCAACATACATGTGACTTGCTGGAAAACAATATTACGGAACCCTTTGGGATAACCTGATACCACTCTGAAATATAGGTCATTTTCTGTTAGTTTTCATGCAGGATCTCCCTTTTAGATCATCACTAAAAAGTGATAACTAACATAAAGCATATGCAGAAGTGAACGCATGCCCCAGACTTCTCATTTTCATGGTTCTCTGGGACATTTTTTTTCCCCAGGGACTAGAAGAACTTGGCCTGCCCTTGTGATGCCTTGGAGGGTGAAGTAGGATTGGCATCAGTTTCTTCCTCCTCTTTCAAGAGCCTATGGTTAAGGGATAACTTGTATCTGTGAGTATAGAGTTTGGGAAAGACTTGTGCTAGACTAAGAATGCCTAGGCCTGGGTAGCTAGATCCTAGATTCAATTTCATTCACATCTTCTTTTTGAGAGTTTCAAATGAAGAGAGATTCTTAATTGTCAAGGTACTTAAGAAATGAAAACTCTTCTTGATTAATTGTTGTGACCTAAACAAGGAAGAGAGGTCATTCTTGGCTCTGAGACCATGTGGGGGTGGTGTAGAAATGCCTCCTGCAGGTTCTCTGCAATGCTGGTTCTGAGATCTCACAGCAGACTCCAGACACCTGAAGGATGAATTTTAGAGCAGAGTCAGGTACTGGTTTAAACTAAATTTTGGACTATGTTTCTGGTTCTTCTTCAGAAATCTAGAAAATGGCTGCTTTAGTTATTCCTCTTTCTGAGTTTTAATGCAGGGTTACATAACATATGTCTACAAGGAAATTCCCCAAGAACTGGAGGCCACTATGTATTTCTCAATAAAACGTCTTAGAATTTTTTGGAATTTTAAAAGAAATATAGATGTTCAGGTAAAGAAGAGAACTATTTTGGTTTGTATTGTATGTGTCTATTACTAATGAACTTACTAAGCAATAGATTCAGTCATTGTAGAAATAGGAGTAGATTTTTTTTTTTTTTTTTTTTTTTTTTTTTTTTTTTGGTCACCCTGTCCTAAATCAAGCAGCCCAAACTCAAACCTTGCAGAAAAATAATTGATTGTAAAAGCATCTAGAATTTGCACCAATTAAAAAAATAGTTTCTTCACATGATGTGTTGAATAATTTCTAAAAAATCTAAACCTATTTTTAAGGGCCAAGATATTATAGAGAAATGAGCCTAAAGTAGGATGTGCCTCCCAGTCACTGTTTAAGATTTCTAAGGTTTACACAGCATTCCTATTCATCTAAACCTATAAAGGTGATAATAATAGTCACCTACCAAGTTCTGAGTATCAAAGGAAATGACCTTTTGGGTTGGCAGTTAGAAACTGGCCCCAAGGCCTTTGTTCAATTAAGGAACAAGCAATATGTTCTAATTTGATAGTTTATATACTTTCTCAAAATCTTCAGTTGTTTCATTTTATATGAAATAGTGAGTACAAATAAACTGGCTAAAATAGAGAAAATTTATTGACCATTTAGAGTAAATATAGGTGATATACCAAGCCCTCTTATGTGTCCCAGAAGAGGTCTAAGCAACACAACAGTAACCTGTAACACACATGTAGAGTCCCTAGGTCAGTTTCATGCAGACTTTCTGGTTGTTGGTTCAGTCTCTGTATGAGTTCCTATGAGCCCATGTTAGTTGATTCTGAGAGGTGGTTTTTTTTTCTTTTTTGTTGTTCTTGACCCCTCTAACTCTTATAATCTCCTTTCTCCTTCTTCTGTAGGATTCCCAAGCTCTGCCTAATGCTTGACTTTGAGTCTGCATCTGTTTGCATTAGTTGCTAGATGAAGCCTCTCTGATGACCATTGAACTAGTCACCAGTCTATATGTATAGCAGAATGTTGTTAAGGCATCATTACTTTGACACTTACTTTCCTCTAGTCATGTCTGGTTCTATTCTAGGTCTCTGGGTCATCCTGCCTGTGGATTCTGGTGCTCTAGATAGTGTCATGTGTGAGTTTACTCTCCTGGAAGGATTTTAGGCTAGACCAGTCATTGGTTGGCCATTCCCTCTACCTCTAGGCCACCCTTACCCCGGCATATCCCATAGGCAGGACAGACTGTAGCTTGAAGAATATTTTGCAAGGTTGTGAACTAGCCAAAGCTGAGCATTTTACACTTCTTTCCTAGATATTGACATTGTTGCAGTTAAAATGGGTTGGAGAAGGGTCAAGTCTGAACTAAAGAATGGTTAAGGTTGACTCAAGAGACTCAAGAGACTCTCCTTATACCAGGTCTGGTGGCATGCTCCTATCTCAGGACTTGGGAGGCTGAGAAATTGGGTTTGGGAGTTGAGATTAATCTGGGTTACATTGAGAGTATCAAGCCAGCTTTGGCTATAGAGTGAGACTCTGTCCAAAGAGAAAAGAGAGAAGAAGAGAGTAATAGAGGAAAGGAATGAGCAGATCGAAGGGAAGGATGCAGGGAGAGAAAAAGCATAAGAAAAAGAGATAGTGCAATTAGCATTGATATCACAAAGAAATGAACGTTAACTCCAATAATGTTCCTGATGATAAGAACAGCAAATGGGAATATACTCTTAAAATATGCTGTACTGTCTTTAATTATTTACTTAGGGAATATATAATGGTGAGAAAGGAAGGCATCTGTGACAGCCCAATGGCCTTGTCATAGAGTGAAGTAAAGGATTTTTATGTGGGAGGCCACTTAAAGTCTAATGACACCAGCAGAGCTTTCCATTGATTAATTGTTGAGCATCATGACAAACAACATATTCTATGACATATGTCTGATTTGGTATAAAAACACAATTATATATGCCTCAGGGGTAGGGATAACTTAGAAGTCATCTTCTTTTAATACATCAACATATATTCTGTACAAAATAGGACACTGTACCATTTTTTAAAAAAATTTTATGGCTCTATGTACCTATAGCCTAGAAAAATAGTATCTATAGTACTATGAATAATATATATGGATTTTTACATGTAAATACAAAGAAGGTGACTAAAATAGAAAACATTATAAGATTGTTGGAGCAAATATAGGGAATAACCCAGACCCTCTTGGTTATTGATTATTTATATATGTGTATATATAAAATGTATAATATCTATGTAACTTGATACTACAGCTACCATCATATAGTTCATACTATAGGTACTACAATGAGTACACATGGTATTAGAGAGGTTATGCTCACAATTAAAGGCATTACTACTATGAATATTATATTTGTGTCCAATATATTAGACTTGCTAGAGAGATTTATTGCTATAGTCATTCCAGATGTGTATACTTGTAATTTGTTTCATAACTTACACTTTTCATATATTTTATGATATACAACAAATATTATCAACTAGAGCTGTGGTTCTTAATAAGAACAGTCTCTTTGGAGGACCTTTGCGTATGGATAGGAATTTTATTGCCACAATGATTGATAAAGGAAGAAATGCCATGTGCCCTGTCAATATCTTTGAAAAATCTTCCCTAGAAAGGAATTACCCAGCTTCTCATAAAACGCTTGAGTGACTCTCTGGATTTGCATGTAAGTGAACAACCTGTTCCTAATTGCCTGAGCTGAGATTTAATTTCCTCTCAGTTATAAACCCAAAGTACTGTTTTCACAATTTTAGCATGCTCTGAGCTGTCCAGAAAGATACTCATAAAAGTTGATTATATTTCACTTTAGTTTGTTGAGAAGTTCTCAGAGATGCCCAGCCTTTCAGAGAAGAACACGGTCCAGCATACCTGTGGTACTTAAGTTACAAATACCAAGTAGCCCATCAGTTGTATGTGAACTGTGTTGTCCAATTACTGACAGTAATCATGGGTACAAGCATCAAATGTACTTTATTACATTTTCTAATATTTCTGACCAATTCTTCAAGAATAGGAATGCCTATCTTTATTCCAAATGGACATCCTTTAGTATTATACTTAGAAGAATATTATTGGTATTTAAATTATGTATATATATAGAGAGATTATATTCTATCAGTCCTAACTTAGTTTTAAAAATTAGTTTAATTAAAATTTGGATGTAATATGGCCTACTATAGTTTGTGATAATAAAAAAAGAACTAATACATACTCACAAGTAAGTTTGAGAAGGTTTAGCATAGACAGTAGGCTCTTTGGGAAATCAGCACGCCTTCTGGCACAGTTAAAATTTTGGGATGATATGATAATGACCTGTGATTTATGAAAGTCAGAGTACACGGAGGTGAATGCAAGTCTGTAGTCAAGGCCTTAATTTGCTTCCTTGAAACCTGTTGTATTAAGCATCTCCATTTGATGCTATCTATCATTAAAGCCACTTTCTTCTTAGAAGTAGATTCCTCCTGTGGCCACTTATTCATGGCCTGTCTGTAAGCAAGATGTGTTGCTGACTTGTGTAACATAATCATGAGTTTGACAGTCAGTCATCTTTACTGTACTCTATTGCTAATGACAAGTTACAGATTCCAGTCTTAGTCAAGGTAAAGGGATTGTCAAACAATGCATGGTGGTTAGCACTCAAGGAAAATAGGGGACCATCAGTCTACCCAATCAGCTTCAGTGACAGTATCAGAGGGAGAGATTGAACTCTTTTGTTCTAGACAATAGTTAAAAATATTTTTAGTGGTTGCTTAGTAGTTACTTTATTCCTCATTTTGAAGACCATAGAGCTCAGAGAGGAAGAAGAATTATATGGCTAACAAAATGTATTGAGACTGCAAAGTGATTGTTCACTTCATGTATATTTAATCTAATCTAATTTAATCTAATGGGGTTTACTGAAGCACTGGACTGTAGTGGTATTGTGGTGGGTCATCCTCATTTCATGTAACCCAGTCTCTTTTATGCAGATTACCAGATAGTTCCCAGGTTATTCAGAATTAGGATCAAGGAAATATATATAGAGAGATCAACTATACACCTGCTGAAGCAACACTGATCAATAGACCAACAGACTTACCAACATGGAATGGGGAAGTTCCACAGGACCCCACCCTTAGATAAAGAATTGTAGGCAAAAGAGAAATGCTGAGACCAAGAAGAATAGTCTTCCTCAGGGGTATATCCTGTAATTGTTTACCCAATACCAACCAATCAACACTAGACAGACTCAGCAGGGTGTGTGTGTGCATGAGTGTGTGTGTGTGTGTGTAAGAGAGAGAGAGAGAGAGAATATAAAAGAGACTCATAAAGAAGAAAAGGGGGGATATATAAGAGGGATGGAGGGAGGAAGACAATGAAAAAGATGATGCAATTATATTTCAGTTTTTTAAAAAAGATAAGAGAACATTTTATGCTAGTCTTTATTTTTAATTTTAATATATTTATTAATTCTTTGATATTTGTATATGTTCATACAATGTATTTTAATCATACTCCATTTCTCCTGGATTCATTTTCAGTCCCCCAACTTCCAACTAGTCCTATGTCCAGTTCCCATATACCCATATGCCCATGAATGTGGGGCTACCTACTGGAGCATGGTAGATTTAGGGGAGCCACACCTAAAGAAAACTGACTCTTCTTCCCTTAGAACCATAAAAAAGAGAGAACATTTTAAGATTTTAATATTATGTATATACTATAAATGCTTATTAAGCACCCATTATGTGTTAGTTATTGCTTAAATTTATTAGTTGATCTATGGGTGTGTATGCACATGCACACTAGTCTGTGTCAGTGTGAATGCAGGTATATATGTGCCACAATTTGCATATGGAAGTCAGGTAACAGCCTTTCAGCAGTAATTTATCTCCTTTTACATTGTTTTTGAGGCAGGACTTTTTTTTGTGACTGCTATTCATAAATTTCTGTCAATTTTCTTGTCTTTACCTCTCATCTTCCCGGGAATACACACATGTCCTACAGCATCCAGATTTTCAAGTGAGTTCTAGGGATGAGGTGCACACCTACCTTTTATTGCAAACACTTTCAGCTGCTGTGGCATCTCTTAGGCCCCTAGCTATTGTTTTAAAGTGAAGGACAGTGACTCCACCCCTATGAAGCATATAGTTGATGTCAGGTGTGGTAGGTGCCACAAGGCATTCCAATATAATGTATAGAGCAAGTAAAGTGTGAAGAGCATGGATTCTAAAATAATTCAGTTGTTGAAAGTATATATGTATTATGAGATCTTGGCTTACAGTTATTACTCTCTTTGATCCTTTATTTCTTCAAGTGAATAATTATGCATAAGATTATTATCCTCATAGAATTTCTCTGGTGATTTTCAAAAGCATCCAGTGCACATGGGTGATCAATGTTAAATGTCTTGCTCTTTTGTCAAATAGACAGTTATAAATTAGCTATCAAGGGAGATTTTAATATTTAACCTGAGCCACAAAGTTATGCAAAAGTTATAAATGCCAAATATATAACTAATCGCTTGGGACAAAATCTTTTTAGTTATGTGCAGTTCATTTTTATTATTGTCATTATAATGTCTCTCAATCATTCTCAGAGCTTCCTGTTTATTATTTTACTATGGCAAGCAAATCTTAATTGCCCAATTACACAAAAGACTTCAGTGATTCAAAGAAGAATTTTTACTTGACAGCATAAATAATATGCTCTTTGAAAATGTGTACATGGAAATAAAAGCCAATTGACTAGAATATATATACTTACCTACTTTGAACTTACCTGGTATTTCCAGTTACTGTTTATGCTGATGGAATGATGGGGAATGAGAGAAAGTAGATTCTCCCAACCATATAGCAATTTAGCATAAAGCTACATTCATTCATGTAACTAATAAACAACTTTAAATTTCTATTTTAGTCTCTGAGTATTGAAACGATAATTGAGGATTATATATCTAATGTTTAGCAAATCTAGACAATAGGTTTATTTGAAGGAAGTTCATTTGCAGAACAAGCAGAATGGCTCAGCATTCTTGACTAGGATTTATGTGTCTAGTTTTTTGTGCAATAGGAAATAGGAGAACGGGCTACCACATAGCGGAACATCCTTATATTTTGCTGTTAAGATGGTTGTGCGGTTCCTCAGATTGTTGCCATTTACTGTACCATATCACTTCTATGATAGAAATGAATCCTAGTCTTTACAAAGATTGCTAATTAATTCATCTGCTTACAGTCTTTGACTAAGGAAACTCAGTAGAGTTTTGAAGTTTCTTGAAACTGTAATTATTTAGCACTTTTGTTTGGCACTTAGAATAAATATGCAGGTGCATTTCATTCATCTGCACATCTTCTTTGCTAGCTTATAGCTTTTTGATGGGTGTATGTGGTAGTCTGTATGTAGCAGGTAGTCACAACATGTTTGGTGGCTCTTACCCTCTTTTCGCTCTCTCTTTTGTGATGTTTCCTGAGCCTCAGATGCAGGAGATATGCTGTGTAACCACCAACCATGAGTAGGTTTCCTACAATCCATTAATCTCAACTTTGTGTCCAGTTATGATTTCTGGAATTGCTGTTGAGAGCAGGGTTTTCTTTGGTTGGGGAGGAATTATAGTCACACTTACCTGTGGATGTAAGGATAAGATTTAGAATATAGGGAAGAAACTACGCTGGTCTACAAAGTGGTGGTAGAAGATTCTCTTCTGAGGTCTGTCACCTAATTAGCTCTGGCTGGTTTCTACTCCCAGGTGTGATTCTCTCAAGGCTGCTGTGAGACTTCCTTCCTTCCATATGGCTACATAAACAAGACTTGAACAGGGGCAGCATCAGTAGCCATGCTAACTTAGGAACTCATGGGGTCCTTCTAGATAATGAATAACAGGCAATTAGTGACTGTTGGAGAATGAGTCTCTCCTAAGGATGAATTTCCTTATTCCTTCTCCAATACAATACAGGACAGCCTTGAAACTGTATATACACAAGAAACAAAAATGGTCTGAGCAGTTTGTGGTGTGTGTGTGTGTGTGTGTGTGTGTGTATCAGTTTGATTGCAAGAAGGCATAGGAGGTGTTGAAGAGAGAGATCTGTGGGGAGCCAGAGGGAGGAAAGAAAATTGGGATAGTAATATAATTATATTCTAATTAAAATGCATTTAAATTCCTAAAATATTTTGCTGATTATTATTTTAGATTTTGAAAATAAATAGGCCCCTGTCCATTTTTTTTTTTTTTAATTTGTGTCTGGTAGAATTTGACAGGGTCATAGCATGTCTTCTTGGATTCTGTTTCTTGTTAAGACTTTTTAAAAGTGATTTTTATTTTATGTATATGTGCACATCTCTGTATGGATTTGTACATGTGTGTGCTGGTACCCATGGAGGCAAGAGGCATTGCCATGGAGCTATAGATTGAGGCGGTGAGCTCCCTGATGGCTGCTGGGAACAGAACTCGGTAGGAGAAGTAAATACTCTTAACTGCTGTCTCTTCAGTTATGCTTGCTAATCCTTTGAGACATTAGGGATGCTTTTCTTGCAAGTTTTAAGGACATTGCCTTTGGCACTAGTGATTAATGCTTTGAAATATTATATAAGATATACTCTAGTACTGTAATATTCTTTGAACCCTGGAGGTAGTAATATATAACGAAAACTCAATGAAACTATGAAAAGTCTGTTTAGGGAAAAATGTGGTAAGCATGGCTCTCCCATTGTTCTAATCAAGAGCCCATTGCTGTCCAATCCCTAATAAGCACAGCTGTTGCCAGAAGGAAGGGACACATGGCCAGGCAGCTGACCCAGAGCCAGGGCTCCTCCTATGTGATTTTCAGACACTGATTCACAAGTGAATTTGTGAACCTTAATGAATTTGTCTTTTCCCCACCTCCAAATATTGTGACCATTTTCTATTTCCATTTTTACTTTCTGCCCAATGATATTTGAGCAGTTTTCAGCAAAATATAAGTAAATATAGATGAATGGGAAGAACACAGTTCTAAGTTCATATTGAAAGTTGGAGCATATGGAAATAGCCACATTTTTATTCTACAATTTTGTGATTAGCCTTTAGGTCATTTTGATTGCTTACAGACTATGTAGACTGACTATTACATTCAATCTGTATTGTATGCTTCTGGAATATAACAGTTCTTGTACGTTACTTACTTTTTCTATGAAGGTCAGTGATACCATTGAAGAAAATAGAAAGGAGAAATAAAAACTTAGATTATAGTGTGGATTGATGTAAAAGAGGGTCTCAAGACAGAAGGGAAGGGCTCTGTAAAGTCATTCTGAATAATTAGGACACTGCAAAGTTGTTCCTCAATTTAATAATCCAGGGCTTGGGGGATATGGAGTTTTTCAGTGATCTAATACAAGTTAAATAAGGCACAAATATATTGTTTTCTAGAATGTATTGTCAGCTACTGAATGTAATTCTGTCAGTGGATGTGAAGTCACACAGCACAGTATGATTTTTGATAAGGTCCAAGTAAGTGTCAAATCAGAAATGAATATTTCATGCTCTGAAATTATGATTTCTAAACAAATGACTTTTAGGTAATTAGCTTTTAATTTTCTTCCTGATATCTCAAAAGGAATGGCTGTAGGAATAATAATAGCTCAGTATATTAATAGTTAAAGAACTTAAAAAAAACTGAGGTGTAGCGAGATAAGATCCTGTTTATAAAATATATTTAGATACAGAGGATGTTGTGGTGTGGATGGCTGCTGCTGGGAGAAAATGCTCACTGCCTAATTTTAGCTTCTGTTTGAATTGCTTTTGTTATTGTCACATTTGGTTAATAAACTCCTGCTAAGAATTCTATTTGTCTATCCAAATAAAATGTCTATAACTCATTATAAGACAATGACAATGGCAGTTTGTGACTAGGTAAAAGTAGGTGTAGGTACAAGACAAAGAACACATTCTGTATCATCAGCAACCTTACCTATGGCAAGCAGCAGAAAATCAGGAAAAAGCCTGGAAAATAAAGTATTAAGCACTTGTTTTGTAATTTAAATTCCTATTTTTTTCTTTTATTTTTCTTCTCTCCCTCCTTTCTGCCTACCTCCCTGTTTCTTTTCATTATCCTTTAGTTCTTAAGTTTTCCAGGCTGGTTTGAAAGTCCCAGGGTTAGGAAATGCTTTTACCTCAGTTTTTTAAGTGGCTAAGATTATAAAGATATAGCCTATGGCACCAATATTTTCATCCTGCCACTGTACTACTTAATTTCTTATTTTTATTAGTGACATGGCAAAACTGGGTAGTTTACTGAGGTTAAGGAGGAAACAAATACACCATGCACATAGTACAGTTCAGTGCAAATTGTTCATATATACCAAGAAATATAGTCAATTACTTGGAAGTAAGAAACTACGTAAAGTTGTTTTGTTAGTAGATAATGTTTTTCTTTTTGTTTGGGAAAAGAGTAAAAACTGGTAAGGGACTAGATGAACTACAAGGTAGGTGTAATATTATAGTACATTCCTCAATAAAGAATACTAAAATGTATCTCCCTACCTGTTTTCTATAACTGAAGTTAATGAAACAGCTTTTTCAAACTTAATTTCTAATTACTTGGTGGCTAGCAAAAATAATAGTGTAGAGATTATGGATTTTTCCTCATAGGAAAAAAAACATATTTTCATTATTTAAAATATGGAAAATATAGACAATTTAATGAAAGCAAGTGACCACTTATAGTGCTTTCTGTAGAGACAATTAGTGTTAATGTTTTAGCACAATTCCTTCTGGCTTAATTGCTTTTGTAATTTTATATAATTGCTTTAATGTATGAAAAATGCTTAATGCTTTGGGCAATTACAAAATAAATTTTAAGTTCAATCTTGGAGAAAAGTAAGCAAATTGTCAAAATGATATGAAGATGATTTTAGGCTTCTGGAAGATAGGAGCAGTAATTGGTAGCTACTGTTGATGACAAAGTGGATGATCAAGCTTAGTAAAAAGACCAAACCCAGCTGCAGCCAGAATTTCCTTGGCCTCCTTTGGAAGTATTTTGTGTAGTCCACCCTAACTGAAGTCACTTTCTAAAGCAAAACATTGGATGTATTCTGTGAAAACGGTGCTGATGGGACATGGCCATCTGTTGGAAGCAGGCATCCTATGCATCAAAGATGCCTTTTGACTACAAGTCTGAGATCTGAAGAGACATTACCCCAGACTTTGACTGTTTCTTCCCCAAGAGGACTAAGAGTGATAGACAGCAATCCCAGGTGATCTTTCTCATGTAGACTCCATGAAGAAATTATGTGGCCTAAGTGAATTACATATCCTCTTGCCTCTTGACTTCCCTCTTCTTTCAAGTGTTCTGAAGAATGGCTTCCTCATTTTCCCATCACAGTAATTGTTCAGGATATAAGTATCATTTTTTCCCAGTTTAGATCAGCAAATAAAACAATAAGGAGAACCCTTTATTATTTCCACATAGTAGTAAGAGTCTGTTTATCACTTTTATTCAGTTTCCTATTCCAGAAAAAGCTGAATATATGTCCCCTGAAGAATGAGACAGCAGATGGTTTTCCTGTGATCCAGCCTAACAATTCATGAGATAAGATTAGTAATGACAGCCATATAAGAGAAACACAGATTTAATGTAAACTGTCTTAAGATGTCTTGGTCCTTCAATAATGAGACAGGGGAAAGATCTACTATGGATTACAATATATCAATTATTACTTTAATGTTTTTAATGTGTGTGGGAATTTTGCCTGTATATATGTTTATGCACCACAGGCACACCTGATGTTCAGAAGAGGGTTTTAGACCCTATGGTATTAAGGATACAGGTGGCTATAAGCCACTACATGGGTGCTGGAACTCAATCCAGTTTTAGAGGAACAGATAGGCTCTTAGCTGTCAGTCCTTCTCTCTAGTTCTAGCTGAGCTAATCATTTTAATTTTCAGTTATTATTTGAGATTTATTTCTCAGTTTTGTGACACAGACTTAGAGATGATGTGAATCGCTCTAGAGTGGAAGTCATCCCTATTATAGACTGAAGCTAAGTCAGTGTGTAGCTTATCCCATAACTAAGGACAGAAAACATCATTTGTGTGGGTGATGGTTTGTGAGAGAAAACAAAAAGAGATGAGTTTCAGGAGGATTTTCAAAGTGATTCAAGTTTTAGAAAATTGGTATCTGAGAAATTACGGATTCGGCATCATTTTGCCTGAGGAAAAATAGACATGAGAGTCTTTAATGAGCATCAAACATGAACAGTTGTTAGATGGGAAATACTGACCAGCAGTTCTGAAACTATATTGAGGAGAGAAATAGGTCCTATAGAATTTATGTTGTTAGAGGTCAGAAGAATTAAATATTAGAAATTTTCACAAGTAATGCCAAATCATTCTGTTAAAATTAGTCATTTGTGTATAGCTATTTAAGGAAATATGCAAACATATATTGTTTATGTAAACATATTTGTGTATTTTATATGTGCATATTTGTATATGTGCAGACATGTGCTCACTCCCAGGTTAGACTACTGCGTGCATCTCTAAGTTTGCATCGCCATGGGACCTACTATTAGGTGTTTTCAAGTACTTTTCTGGAAGGCTTAAGATTATAGGCAGCACTTGTAATACAGACGAGCCTTAGTCACAGCTTCACACTATGGCAACAAGGTGGTGCAGTTTAGCAGGGGATAGACAACACAGTATGAATCTGCTCTGTCTACATCCTGAACCAAGACAGTTTGAACATTTACAATTTACATTTTCTTTCCTTTGTTGGCAGAAGGGCATACCAAGCAGGCAATGCATTTCTCTGAAAGCAGCGATGCATTTCACAACATTGACAACTGTCCAATTGGCTTTTTGAGGCTTCCAGAGTTCTAAATCGTCTTCTCTTGAATCAGCCAGGGAATTTTGTTTTCTTCATCTTTTTTACTTAAACTGCAAAAAAGAGAAAAGACCAACTACTTTAAAAATATTTATTGCATGCAAATAGATAAGCCCCCAAGTCAATTTTTTCTCTGCAAAAACAGAAATAATATGCAGCAGTAATCTATGAAAGATGCTTTGAATATAGTTATTAGATGCTCTGAGACCCTCTTGTGGCAGATTTCATTTACCCACATCATTAATAAATCTCTTTTCAATGTAATGCATTTATTCATCTGCTGATAATTCCTTCAGACTTAATGCCCATAACTCCTTTTGATATAAACCATCAAAATGAGACTAGGATATACAAATATATATATCTGACATGTATAATCTATGTTTAAACACATACAGGAGTGTTTATGTGTATGTACACATAGACATACATAGGACATAAAAAGTAGAAAAGAATCTATGAAGGATTGGGGGAGAACCCTTAAGGAGCTAGGAAAAGGAGGGTTATGTAATATATATGACATGAGCAGAAAACCGTCTGAGTGATGGAAGGTGACCAGCAAGTAGGGGACAGGTTAATGGGAAAGTTAATGTATATATGGAAATCCCAAAGTCCTGCAATTTAAACAAAAAAGGTTCAGAAATGTGGCCTAATGGAAGTGAAACATTTGGTTGTATTCTATTCCCATTACTGTAAAGCCTCATAGCTTAAGGGATAACTGTCACCAAATGTTGCAATGAGAAGATTGATGCTTGAAATATATGAAATATAGTCTTTTAAAAAACAAGCTATCATTAAAAGTAATGGGCTTTATTATAGAATTTCCATGCAAATATGAAACTATTAATTGTTTTTATTTATCCTTTTCCATTGTCCTTTCCCATTAACCTGTCCCCTAATTGCTGGTCACCTTCCATCACTCAGACGGTTTTCTGCTCATGTCATATATATTACATAACCCTCTTTTCCTAGCTCCTTAAGGGTTCTCCCCCAATCCTTCATAGATTCTTTTCTACTTTTTATGTCCTATGTATGTGTATGTGTACATACACGTAAACACTCCTGTATGTGTTTAAACATAGATTATACATGTTAGATAAAATGTTGGTATATTTATTTCTGAGTATAGCTTATTTCTTTTACCATAATTATCTTCAATCTAACTATTTTCCTGCAAATGTCATGATTTCATTATTCTTTGCACATGCATGAAATTATATTGTGTCTAGGAAGCACATTTTCCACAGTAGTTTATTTAGAAAGTGAGCAAATGATAGAAGGTGATGGGATCAGAGTTCGATCCTAAGGATCCCATGATGGAAGCAGAGAACTGATGGTTCTTCTACTTCTGAGTCACCTCCACACACTATGCCCCCACTCTCAGTGAATAACTGTAATAAAATTAAGTGATGTAACTTAACAGAGAGGTGTGTATAGATGGCAAAAAAGTTTACTAAAATCTTGTTCAAAATTATTAGCTTTTAGGGAAGTGGAAATTAAAGTTATAATGATATGCCATTATAAACCTAATCAAGTGTCTAAATTTTTTTTTAAAAAAATTATTGACAAAACAAAATCCTGACCAACCTTCTGAAACAATGTATCATTTAGTCATTGTTATTGGAATTTAAAATGTGATGTCTATTTTAGAAATTTTATAAAAATTCCCTACATGCAATTATGACTACATAACAAACTCAGAAGTGATCTGCCTAGTCACTATCACAGAGAAACAGAAAGTATGTTTACACAAAACCTAGTTTCTAATAATAATAGTACATTTTTATTTGCAGTAACTAAAAAGTAGAAACAGTCCAAATGTTCTCCACTGAGTGAATGTTTAAATATGTGATGATATATCCATGGTGTGGAATAGTATTTAGCAATAAACAGGAACATACTATTGGCATATGCAGTAGCCAGAATTTATGATCTCTGCAAAGAGAATTGTGCTGAGTCAGAAAGGAGGGAAGGTCAGTACCCAAAACTTGTTTAATGCACAATTCTATTTATAGAATATTTTTGAAATAGCAAAAGCAAAGAAATGGCAAACACAGTGGTTGCTAGATGAGGTAATGGGTGCAGGGGAAGGAAATGCTGTGACTATAAATATGTATCTGAGGAATGTTTGTGCTCATGGAATTGTCTACAGATGACTGTGTAGATGTCTGTCTCAGGAGTATATTTCACACTTAGGTTTCCACTGGAACAGCTGTGCAAAGAGGTACATGAGATCTGTTATCACGTATAACTGCCTCCATGAATTTATGGCTCTCTCAAAATATACAGTTTAATTAAAAATTTACATTACATATTTACCTATTAAATATTCATATTTATGATCTATGTATGTAGATATTTTATATGTCTAATATATAATATACATTCATACATAAGAAAAAATCTTAAGAGAAAGGAAAAAGCTATACATAAATAATTCATGAATTATTATGCACAAATTTTGAAATATCTCTCATTATTTAACGAACAATTTTGGTATAACCTAGATAATAAGCCTATCAGCCACTAAAACTCTCAATTCTTAATTTTTGTTCCTTTTTGGTTCTTATTTGGGGTCTGTTTTGTGACTTCTGAGAAAAAAGTACATAGATTCAGGCTTCCTTCCCTACTTTAGAGTAATTTCAAATGTCCAAACTAGTTTTTTTGTCTTCATGTGTGAAATAAGGTATGAGATCTTTTCAGAAGCATATGCCTATTTATAGAAAGGTGACTAATGCTTTATAAATCATCTTCTTTCTTGAATTACTTACTAAAATGAGATTAAAAATAGAATAAAATTGACCAGGTGTTAGTGATATATGCCTTTAATCCCAGCACTCTGAAGCCAAAGACAGGTGGGTCTCAGCGAGTTTGAGGCCAACCTCGTTTACAGAGTGAGTTCCAGGATAGCCAGGGCTAAGCAATGAGACCCTGTCTCAAAAACCCGACAACAAAAATAATAATTATGATAAACTTTGTTTATATTCTTGACTTTAACTCAACCCTAAGCTTGGAATCTTTATGAGTGTAGGTAAATGTAGACTGAGTCACATGATGGTAACAGATTAAGTCTGGCAATAGGAAAAGAAAGGATCCTGAGTGGTAAGGAAGTCCGGCTATACCTGAAGCTGGGATGCAATGGGGAGTGGCCTCCCCTGCAGGATACAGCAATCTTGCTCCTCTCCTGAAGAGCCTTTACAACTGAACTTTGCTCCGCCCCCACCTAAAGGAGGTTTCCCAGAAGAGCTCTGCTTCTTTTCTGGTTCAAGTTGCTCCTTTTTAAGTTACACTCTGCTAGAGAGGAAACCTATGCAGAAATGTAGCAATCTCCTCTGGTTCCAGGGAAAAGTTCTTACGTGTTCTGCTCTGCCTTGCTCAGTCCCATAAGGGACTTCCTTAGCAAGATTCTTCTCTTCTGTTCTGCTTCACCTGGTTCAGTCCCCTGAGGGGGACATCTCTGAAAGGTTTTCCTGCTCAATCCCCTAAAGGGTGACCTGTCTCTGCAAGTTTCTTCTATTTTGCCATAGTGAATGAAGATCTTCACCCAATACTCTTTGAGAAAGAGAATGATTTCAAAGAAGTCCGAGAGAGTGGCTGCATTTGCTAGGGTGGGAAAGGACAGCCAACAACTGAACAGGTAGAGGGGCTTATATAGGGATTCTTAGGAGCAGAGTTTCTGCAGAAAGATTTTCTGCTGAGAGATTGATTAGTTTTACTGCTCAGGGATTGGTTGGTTTCCTTGGTCTAGGCAGAGAGGGCTCTCTGATTTCAAGGCCAAACTACATTTCTTTTAGTGATCCTTTTTAGCCTTTTGGCTCTTATTTTAGGTACAGAGCATATTTCTTTCACTGGATATGATTCTACAATCAAAGTATGGGTTTTTTTGGCTCTGGTTTCAGGGTGAGGGTCTTTTTTTTAGGTTCTGGGTTAGGGCTAATGTGTTTCTTTGACTGGCTCAGGTCTGAGATCCAGGGTCTGTTTCTTTCACTAGCTCTGGTTTAGGGGCCAGGGTGGGCTTCTTTGGCTGGCCCCCTTTTCCTTACAAGAGGATTACTATTTCTAACACATACTATACTTTTTATGAATGAGAAAAATGAGTACTGTCAGAGAAGAAAAAGCAAAACCCATGATATAAATATTATAAACAATATGCAATCTCTTAAAAAAGAATGTTAAAGTAAAACAAAATGTTTTTTATTACTAAAATAACTTCTTTCATCAAAGAACAAAAGATCAATATGAGACTGCAGGGTCTATTTAATATATGGTTCATAGGAACATGTAGAACTATTGGACAACATGTTTAGGAATTGACACATCATGTTGTTAATATCATATATCTTTTTTCAAATCAAGATATATATTATAATCTGAGTAAAAGTTCATTGTAGTATTGTCTCCACTGCTCTGTGATTGAGGCTCTCAATCTCATGCCAGTGTGGAGACTTTTGTGAACTTGGAACTATCGAACCATATGGCCTTCCAAAATGCAATTCTAAGTAAAAAAGAATTAATGTTTAGGGAAAATTGAAAACTTGTGATAAGGGCAAGATTCAGATCTTAGCAGTTTGGAGAGGTAAGGGTCTATTTCATCTTACAGGTTGTACTCTATCATTCAGGGAAGTCAGAGCAGAAAATCAAAGCAGGAACCTGGAGGCAGGACCTGGAGAAGAGGCCTTGGAAAGGTGCTGCTTACACACTTGCTTATTCTGTTCAGCCTGCTTTCTTATTGCAATCAGGACTCACTTGGCCAGCCATGGCACGCCCCACAGTAAACTGAGCCCCCCAATATCAGCCATCAAACAAGTAAATATACCACAGGCTGGCCCACAGGCCAGTCTAGCGAAGGTGTTTTCTCAACTGAAGATCTTCTTCACAAGTGGCTCTAGTTTGTGCCAAACTGACATTACGCTAAGTTATACAGGCTCTTATTGATATTATTAAATTTGACTGGATGATAAAGAGGGAACATAATTTTACCTCAGTTGAAGCAATGTAAAGATCTGCAGGAACTATACAAGAGACTGTAAAAGACTTTGTTATTTTGTAGCTACTGTTTAGAAAATTCCTTCTCTGTTCAACCAGTGGTTTATTCACAAAAGAAAGTAATTGCACCATTTTTAGTTATGGTAAAATTAAGACTTGATCAATAGAGGAATATTAATATTATATAACCACACAGGAATCCTATTCAGGAATATCATTATGTTTCTTAGATGTTTTCCTTTCATGATATGGAAAAAAACTTAAGTATAATGCTAATTGATTAAGCAATGAACTTATATTAAAAAGCTACGAGAAAATATGGTAGCAGAGCTTAACATTAATGATGGATTCCTGATGCATTTTCTTGCCTGTTCTTTGAATATGGCAGATTGGCAACTTTCAGTATACAGCCTCTATAATCAGAAAAAAAAAAGTTATTTCAATTTTCTAAGACTTACATACAGCATTAGAAACACTGATACATCTGTGCAACTAAACTAGGAAATGAGACTGTGGTACTCCTAAAAAGCAAACCATAGATTTGTCTTTTTTCTGTAGTTTTGTCACTGCCTGGATTTAGCATTATTTACCTCTTAGATATAAAAAGATAGCAAGTGCATTTGTGAGGAGGGAAATGCCAGAGATTGTGGCTGTATTGGTGCTGTAGTGAGGAGCCTGATGGATCCCGGGTTTTTTTGCAGTCTACATGCATTTTTCATTAACATTGATTTCTTTTTTCTTTCTTTTTTTTTTTTCTCAGAATTTTGCTGCTAAAGCCAGATCCACAAAAAAGTCAGGCGAGTCAGGGGGTTTGTTACCTACAACTTGGCGGGAAGCAGAATGTCTGCAATTACTCTTGTTGCTATGAACTGACTTTGAATCCTGTTCCTTTGGCCTGAACACCTGGCTCTCTGCCATCAGATGGCAAAATCTTTATCTGTTGGGTTTCAGACATCAACCCTTTGGCTTCATTGAGGGTAAAATAAAATTAGAATCTTTTTAAAAAATGCTGAAGTATGGATGTAATTCACTGAAAGTCCTTCTGTTATCTGTGGAAAGATCTGCATTTAATCTGTTCTTTATTTATATCCAGGTGAAAAACTCTAATACTTTGCCTTCCAACCTGCCCCCAGTTCTGCTATGCTGCTGTTAACTGACAGTCTCTAATTATATCCTTCCGTGACTTTGAGCCAGAGACAGCAGGATCTAAGTGTCCTCTTCCCTCTGAGGACCTGACCCTTTTTTCTTTGCCATTTTGTTAATTTCTTTGTTTGAGCTCAGAGGCCTACCCAGTCAAGACACCTTTTGGCATAAAGAACAAAGTAACTCTTTTCTAAAGTGTTTGTTCTTTCAACAGTTAGAATTCCTCTCTCAGACACTTCTTCTCACTCTCTTGAAAGAATCAAAACTTTTATCCCATTAGCAGGGGTATATTGAAATGTATACACATCTTTCATTCACAGTGATTTTTGTCAATTTCATTTCATTCTCACACCAACTGGAACACACTGTTGCCTGTTTTCCAAGGGGGATGGTGAGGGGAAACTGAAATTCATGAAATTAAATGTTTCTTTTTCTCCAGTTGCCCATTCAAGATTCACTTTCCTCTCTATAGATACTGCATTTGCCCACTGTCTTGTGGACACTATGGATGTAACAACAGTAAAATGTGTTCTTTTGTGAGGGCGCTTTTTAGTTATTGTTCCTATTTCATGATATGTATGTGCCACCCACTCTGTGTCCACGTGAAAGATAAAGGCTGCAGGTTCTCTTCAATTCCCCAACACATTTGAAAAATTAAACCTAAGTTTATTGGTGATGTTTAATGTGGGAAGTGGCAGTTTCACACTGAGGCCTCTGCTCCTTATCCATCATCCTCTTTATTATCCTTCACCTTCATATGCTCTGCAGGACCAGCAGGGCATTTGTTCTCCTTCATCCTGTCTCACTCACTCACTCACTCACTCACTCCATCCTCAGTTTTTCTTCTCTTGCTGAACACACGCTTCAAAGGTTCTTCTAGTTTCAGCCCTAGACTCTCTTGGAGAGTTTAAGAAGCCCAGATCCTTGAGCCCCATTCTGCTTCCCTGCAGGTATCCCTTATTCTTAGACAGCTCCCCCAGGTCCCTTGGATGAGTTCTTTCTCCCTGGCATATTTAACTGCTCCTTCCTCTTGACTTCTGGCTGCTGACTCTTATGAAAAGCCTCTTTCCTTGTTTTTCTTTGGTGATTGTGTCTTCGTTTCTTTTTTTGGCAAGGGACAAGACTTAGACCTGTGTTCAGATCATCATGGGCCAACACAGTGGGAACTTAGTAAGAATCTGAGTGGTTCAATAATGCCTGGGAATATTGTGCAGTTCAGGTTGATTAAATGAAGAACATTTCTTGTTTTACTGATTGTGACTATAGCAAGTTCTTCTGTGGGTAAATTGGAAGAGAAAAGCTAACTGCTGTTTGGTAGGTGTAAGATTTATATATATATATATATATATATATATATATATATATATATGTCCTCTACTTGTATATATTTATATATAGCTTCATATATATTCTTTGTTATATCTTGTACATATATCCTTTATGTGTAAAATACATGCTTTATATACTGTGTACACATGCATATATTTATCTACATATATGTGTGTATGTAAAATACATGTACATATGCATATGTATAAGAATATTCATATGTATAAGAATACATACACACATATGTGTATAAAGAGCGGGATCTCAGATGAACTACTATGGCATTTTTACATTATCCTCATTATAAAGCTACATAATCTGAAGCTTCAGTAGATGCTTTCATAAATGCCTTATGACTGAATTCAGCATATTCTTACTTAAGACTTAATCTGTAAAATTAACTCTCATTCACCCCGTGGCCAGTCAATGGAATGGGAGAACAGCACCTATCTGTGAATTAAATGAAGGGAACTTGGCCTTAGCAGTCCTGGACATAGGTTCTACTTCCCTCTTGTCTTTGTGTCCTTGGATTTCAGGGTCAGCCCCTGACTTTCTATATTCCACCTATCCCTGTGAAGCTGAAGGCACAGCTTCCATGCACAGCCTTTCCAAGAGTTATTCCAGTCCCCTGGAGTAACTGATGATTTGTTTTCTCCTTTAGACAAAGAGAAAGGATAAAGGAAAGAGATACCTGAAAAATATCACAGTATCTTTTTCATTTTTTGCAAATACCTTCATGTGTAGTGAAGGAAAAAAATAGAAGTTACTTTTGAAAGTATTCGCAATGGAAAGTTTATGTTTTTAGTCTTCTGTTTATGTATTATATATCTTAATGCATTAATTCTAACCCTTTCTGTATAAATAGTTCTTTTCTTTATTCCCAATTCTCTTGGGAATGCTGGATTTTCCTCAGCACAACTTAGAAATCACTCCTATGATCAGAAAGCTCATCAGTTCTTTTCAGTCCTGTTCTCAAAATTATTACCTTTTTAGGGAAAACAGTAGTAGATTGTCTCTTTTTAAGGAAGGAGTAGGCTTGAATCTACTTGCAACCATTCAGTTTGCTCATAATTCACTAATGGGAATTTTATATTCCATGTCACCCAATGAAAACTTGAAATAAATTAGCTTTTATAAAGTAACGGGTAGATTTAATTCTTTCTTGTGGGTGTGGGGTATTTCATACTCTGAAATGAACTTACCAGTGCTCAGGGTTCAGCACTTTTAAATCTGTACAACCTGGTTCACACTGGGCAAGCTAGAGTTTTGGATTGTGGATTCTGCTGAATAATAGGACAGTCATGGCTAAAATACAAACCAATAAAGTAACCGTCGAGACCCTTCACATTGGTGGTTTTTCTGTTTGCCCACATAGGGTATCAGAGGTTATTTATTTCTTAGACTTAATCTATTTTCATCATGAATCAGTCTACAGTTAGCTACACTCATAAAGATTTCCAAGCTTAGGTATGAGTTAAAGTCAAGAATATAAAGAAAATTTATCATAATTATTTTTGTTCGTTTTTGTTGTTGGTTTTTCAAGACAGGGTCTCACTGTTTAGTGCTGGCTGTCCTAGAACTCACTCTGTAGACCAGGCTGACCTCAAACTCACAGATTTGCCTGCCTTGGCCTCCCAAATACTACTATAAATGGCATGCAGTACCAGACCTGGCATAATTAACCATTGTTCTACAAGTGCTCGACAGAGTTCTATCTAATATTCTGAAAACAAATGCAGCTACTTTAAAAGTATTACCAAAAGGCAAGTGATGAAAAAAAAAAAAAAAGAATACAAAGACAGCCAAGTGAATTGGAGACTGTACTCTTTTTGCTTACTGGCCTTTGATTTCTTTCTAAATCTTGTTTCTATCCCCCAGTGGGCTTCAGAAAACAAGTTCAGTTTAGGTGTTTGTGTATGTACCTTCAGAATTTGTTTATTTCAGATGTGATGAAGTCAAAGTAAATTTGGGATACCATATAGGTGATTTGTAAATGTAGATACAGTGAGAAGTCAATGTGAATGTTTGTGTTTAATGTCAAAGAAGAATAAAAATAATTTGATTAGAAAGGGTCTCATTCCAAAGTCACTAATGTTGCCAATGCATCCTGCAATTCACTTATTAATTAATTAATTAATTAATTAATTCATTCATTCATTTATTCTTGTCCTGATATAATAATAGATTGGTTGCTCCCTACAGAACAAGGCAAATAAATATGTAAACAGTCACAAAACATAGTGTAATTTACTATAAGTTCACTCAAGAAAGCTCGAGAAGAATTAACAGCTCTTTCTGTAAGGTAAGGGCATCTTATTTTCCTTACCATCCCTCATATGGAATTCAACAATAGCATTACACCAAGACACTGAAAAATATGCGTCATTATTTTAAAACACATATCCAAGAACCTACAAAACTCACATTATGGCTTTCATGAACTCTGAGGCAGAACTTCTTTTTAACCAAGCTTGAATAAATTGCATGGTTCATTTAGCATGCTAGAGCATGCCAAAGCTTTTTATTAAAGACGAACCAATGCCATTGCCTTCTGTGGATCACTTTCTGAACGTATCCCATCCTGACTACCTCATGTGAGATATGGGTTTATACCCCAGCCCCTTTCCCCTTTACTAGCAAGCCCCCCCACCACCCGGCCAGGCTTTGTACTATTAATCAGAGAAAGTGTTCCTGCCTCTTATCTTCTGGTGCTACTCTTGCTAAATAGATTGAAGATAACAGCAGGTGGCAGGAAGCAACCTTCCTGCAAGCAGAGGTCAGAGGCATCTCTGCTAAAGTGGTTTTGGACATTTGAAATCATAGTGTCACATTCAAAATTAAAATATTATCCTCTTACCATTCCTCAAAATTTTAAATGTGTAGAGAAGTTCTTGTCAGAGAAAGGCTATCTATTTTAATATAAAGACCTAACAATTAATGAATGACTCCTATTTTTAAGTGTTTATAATGAGAAAGAACATTGCTAACTGCAAAGGGGGTACCTTTAGACTCTGAGGATTTTAGGGAACAAGCTAGGAATGGAGCCAGGTAAGGAATGATGGATGTTACACCCACATTACCCTGATGAGCATGCCACAGGGATTTCTCTGGTTTGACATGAAATCTTGCCTTTATACTGTTGATATGAAGTGGTTTCTGTTGTTAGCATTTTTTTCTAAGACATCTGTATTGTGTATCACACCCATCTGCATTTGCCTCTAAGGTGATAGTAAATGGTGAAGGCAGAGGAACGAAGTGCGACATGGCAGAAGCCTTTGGTCTGAGTTCCCAGTGTTAAGTAAAAGAAAGGCATTCACTTGTTAACCAGACTCTGCCCTTTGTGCAACTGTGTAGAATCACATCAAAGGCCACAAAGCTATTTGAAAACGTGTTTTTAAAAAAATGTGTTAAACAGTCTCTATGTCTCTTTAGAGTATGAATAGTCTGCATAGCTGCACAAAATAGATGATACAAAATAAAGGAACTAGCAGAAAAGGCTTGTCTAGTAAGGTTTCCATGATCCTGGGGTGACTACCTTTTCAAAAGACTAAGTGAAGTAAATTAAATGTTACATATGGCTGAATGGAGCTCCATGTACCTTTCTTCTTTCCAGTATTAGTTTCTGGATGTTGTCATAATTCATTCATCAGAAGTTTGTTCCTTCCTAATTGCATTCCTGATCCATGTATTTGTCACTGACAGTTTCTTGCAAACTCATTATCCGTTCTTCTTTCTTTCATACTCCATCAAACAGAATTTCCTTCCAACTATCTTCAGCCTTCATATATGACACAACTATAATTAGGAAAGATATAAAGATTTATTTATAGATATATACACCATATTCAAAGGTGTACTATCTAAAATACACATTTTTTATTTTAATGAAATAAATTTTATTTGAGGTATAAGGGATTTGTCCGCCCATCTCCATTACCACATGCTTAAGAATTATCTTAAGGAGAAAACCTAAAGTAAGATGGAGAAATATGGAGGAGATAAGTAAGATGTGTGCTGCTAAAGGATGAAATAGTCACTGCACAGGGAAGGATACACTTATGCTGGAATTGACTTCCTTAAAAAAAGTGAGAAAAAGATATATCATAATTTCTTTGCAAAAAAAATAGTTCCATTATTTTACCAATTTTTTCTAAACTCCTTTATAGACTAAAGGCGCCTAAAATTGTGGAATTCCATTTTGAAATACTCAGTAGAGAAATAGATTACAAATTAATTGTAGTGGTTGACAGAGTATCCAGGGTGACACAAGTCAATGAACCTTTTTAACTCTGATAACTTGGACCGGTCTCCTCTCTTTCTGACATATCTGTACATGGCAGATAGTATTTATTCTCTATGAAACAGTCGTGCATCCTAGTTATTGGTCTCAAATGGGCCTGAGTTCTGTTAAAAGATGTCAAATCTGATGAATCCTTCTGCATAACCACTCTGTCTTTTCAGAGACTCCATATCCAACATTGGCTTCCTCAACATGCTTAGCATTCTGATACCTATTTATCTTGTCTTTATTTATGCTCTTGATGTCTCTCACTCATTTATATCATGTGTACCAGCATAGGTTAGTACTTGCCTCTCACTCCTTTATATCATGTGTGCCAGCATGGGTTAGGACCTCTGGCTCAGATAGAAATGACTTTGCACATCACCTCTATCATTTATTACTCAGCCCTGTGACATAGAACTGTTTAATATTCTGACCTTTCCTTTTTATCTTACTTCATACCTTATGTAAGAATTAAAGAACCAACATAGATAATAAGCTTGGCACAAGGCCCTCTATGGAGTGAGCACAAAGAGTAACTGGCATCACTTGTGATTGGAATTGCTTGCAGGTTCTCTACCATCATCAGCAGCTATAATACTTCTGCATTTTACCTACCCCTTAGTCCAAACCAGTCATTAAGTCTCTACCTATGCTGTTGCCTCTCCATCTCATTTTGACCCTTAACTGAGGACTTCTCATCAACTTGTCACTAATTATCACAGTACTTGCCATCTTTAAGTAGCAGAAAATTATTCTCTCTCTCTTTCTAATGCTAAAGAAGCCAAAATCAATTTCATTGGGTGAATTCAAGTTTTCTCATGAGGTGGTAAACAAACTCATGACTAGGGCTACTGTCTTGAAGACTTGATTGTAATATGGTAGTCTAAACTTATGACTGTTGAAAGTGTGTGTGTGTGTGTGTGTGTGTGTGTGTGTGTGATATTGTTTCTGTCAAAGCAGATTGTGTGTGTGAGAGGGAGATAGACAGAGAGACAAAGAAAGAGAAAGAGTAAGAGGGAAAGAAGAGAAAATATGAGAGGGAATATCTACTTGTACAATATAGTTTCAGAGATTACAAGTCCTGGTATAATATAGAACAGGATAGCATAACATACAGATTAGAGACTGGAGATGTTAGGATTCTTTGGGGTCACAATGGAGGGAACTATTCTAGTAGTCATTTTTCTGTTTCTTTGATAAAATTTACTGACTGACAAAGCAACAGTACCAAGTCCAGTCCATTATAGTGAAGAATCCAAGGTCATAGTAATTGAATCAGGTGGTTACATTGTGTTTGTAGCCAGGAAGAAGAATTCAATGAATTTTACTTCTTATCTTATTCTCTCCTTAATCTATTTTAGGATCCCAGTCCAGGGAATGGTACTACCCACATTATGAGGGGCTGCCCATCAGACCAATCAAAATTTAGGTTTGATTATCAACATAATTAGCCTATCAACATAATTCCAAACAGATATGCTCAGTTTCCCATATTTCATGCTGTTTAGATAACAACAAGTTGATACTGAGTTAACTTGATACCAAAATATATCACTTTAAATAATATAAATAAAAATTTGATTACTGCAGAAAGAATGTAAGCACCAACAGCAGATGATAACTATAGGGAAACATCTTCCAGACCCAAGATGACAACTTTACATGTAAACTCCAAGAAGTTATGATATCATGTATGAGATTTGTGCAATATCAAGCCAGAACCAGTCCTATCCCAAACAAGAGAGAATGGTCATCATATACCAGCTACCTCTGAGAAAGTTTTTGGCAGCTGGTTATTTCTGAGAGAAGGATAATCTGTGGTGTGTTTTGTTTGTTTGTTTTTTAAAGAATATAGTGCTTGGTGAGGTGACCATGCTTCAGAAGGCCACAAATCCAAAAATATTTGAGCAGCACAAACCAGACTCTATAGATGAAAATAAAGGAGGACATGAAGTTGGGGATCTAGGGATGGGGTGGTATATATGGAAAGAGTTGAGGGAGTTGGGTGAGTAAGATCAAAACACTTTTTATGAAATTCTCAAGAACTAATCAGTTTTAAAAGTTATATCCAACTTAAAATGTTCCACTAGTGCTTATTGATTCCATTGGTTTAAAATCCCCTAATTGACACCTCATGAGGTTCAACACAATATCCTATCTGTGGGCTCCCATAATATAAGCACAACTTACCTAAAACGAATCTTCAATCATGCAGAAAGAACATTCCTATTTATAAATGTAAAATTAAGGCATATGGAAGAACTATTGGTCCAAAGGAAAACCAACATCCAGTAGGAAAACACCTACATACTATAGCTCATATCCAGAGTTCAAGCTTGTAACAAAACTGACTGAACTCAAAAAGGCTTAAGTAGTCTCATTCTTCTGACTTTGATGCCTGAGGAATACATAGCCTCACTATTAGAACATCTGCCTCCCAGAACTGCAGCATCCTAAAGCAGACATTTAATGTTTCTGACATCTTACAGCCAATGGAAGTTAGTATTCCCTAAGCTTTATCAGTGACTTCTCTGAGCTTTCTCATATTGGTTCAACACCAACTGATGCTGCCTAGCATTAAATAATCCCTGGAACTGTGGATTAAGATTTTTTTCACCACTTCTGTGCTGGGTAGTTTTATGTCACAAACTAGAGTCATCAGGAAAAATCAGTTGTAAAAAATACCTCAAGATTGGCTGATGGGAGAGTCCAATCTATTGTGGGTAGTTGGTGTTAACCCTGGGATCACGGTTCTTAGTTCTATAAGAAAGCAGACTGAGCAATTAATAGTGAGCAATCCAGTAAACAGGCCTCCATGGCCTGCCTCCAGGTTCATTAGATATACCCAAGCCTCCTTGGACCACATATGTAGCATTTTCTACATTCATTGTAAGACGGTCTTGGCAAATGCTTCCCTAGACAATAATTTTAAAGCCATAAGCACTTTAACTTAGATTATCTTTTTAAAAATGACTTTGTGCCTTCAAATATGGAGCTTCCAATGGGTAGGCTCTTTCCTCAGGGAATCTTTCCCATTCTCCTAATGGAGTTTAACAAGTTTCCCTTCATTGGTGCTGACCTATTTAACAACCACAACTACCCTATTGACAGTGTTCTTTGCTTTACAGAAACTTTTCAGTTTCATGAGGTTGACTTATTAATTGTTGATCTTATTGCCTGCAGTATTGGTATCCAGTTCAGGATGTTTTCTATTAGGTTTAGTGTATCTGTGGAGGAACCATAGGGATAAGGAACATCAAGAGAATACAGCCCATAAAATTAATTAACCAGGATTCATGGGGGCTTGCAAAAATTAGGGAGGGAGCCCATAGGAGTCTGTCCTTGGTCCTCTGTGTATATTTCATGGCTAAATACCTTTGTGTTCTTGTGGGATTCCTAACAGTGGAAGTAGGGGCTGTCTCTGACTCTTTTGTCTACTTGTAGGACCCTTTTCCTCCTACTGGGTTGCTTTATCCAGTGCAGTGTTGATGTGATGGTATGTGCCTGGTCTTATTGAAGCTTGTTAAGTGGTGTTTGGTTGATGTCCCTGGCAGAAACCTGTGTGAGGTACTGGGTGAGGGGATAACCTTTAGTCCAAGTGTCCCCACCCAACTCTGTGGTTTCCAGGTACCTCCTCCCAATCCAGTCACCTGTGCATCTAGGAGAGATTCAGGGCACAATACGGAATGAACCAGAAAGTAGAACACTTCTAGAATTCCTGGTCTCCAGCAAGGTCAGTTTCAGAATTTGGGCTTTCTAACCAACCAACCCAAGTTTTTGTCTCCTGATATCATGTTTTCTAATGTTATGTTAAAATATCCTGACAAAAACAAATTAAGCAAGGTTTTATTTTGCCTAGCAGTTCCAGGGACAGGTTGTTGTGATGGGGAAACCAAGACAAGAGATTCTCTAATCACATTGCAACTTAGAGAGAACAGAGGTGTAATGTGTTTGTGGTCCGCTCATTCTCTTCTGTTTGAACAGTCTTCCCACCTCCTCAAGATAGTTCTGGAAAGACTTACCCAGAAGTCCTTCTCACGGGTAGTCTCCTAGAAATCTATCTAGATCTAATCAAGTCGACAGCTGAGGTTTGGTGGCCATTATAATGATGCCTCCAGAGTTAGCTTTCCGGCTCCTCTCTTCCGCTATCACTTTAGATAGAACCAAATCATGGTCTAGATTTAAAGTACCCCCTAAATTAAAATTGGGGTAGAGCTTCAGGAATAGCATGCTTCTCTATATGTCTGAAGCCCTGTATTTAGTCCCCAGCACTGAGAAAATACATCTTCTTCTAGATATGAAAAGACCATTGGATTCCCGATTTAGAGATGCTGTGGTTTCCTGCATAAGACTTGTACAAAATCAAGCTGATCAGCATGCTAGTGTGTGTGTGTGTGAATTCCATAAGTCTTTACATACAAGTAAGAAGCTATGCATGGTTGATGAACAGTTGATGTTTGTAGGGGAGACAGAATAAGGTTTCTTTGAGGTTTTTGCTCCTGGTAAGTTGAACACACTCCTGAGTGGTCCTATACTCAGGAGTATATATGAAACCCAAATTGGACTCAACAGGTTCCTAAAAATGAGAGAGGAGCAACATTCAAGGTAGAATGGGTGAACAGGTCAGGGTGTGTCTGAGAGAAGGTGACATCCAAATACATGTATCAAATTCTCAAATGATTAATAAAATATTTGTAAAAATATGCATTTCCCCAGTGTATTTTTATCTAATATACATACTACTTTTCATACCTTGATTTTTATACTTAGAAACTTTTAAGAATAATTTATCTTTCCTTCTTTTTTGAAGGAAAACTCCCGTGTATAAAACAAAATAACCATTCACCATGTCTTTCTAGCCTATGGCATTCAGTGAAGTTGACTCTACAGCTCTTATAAAAGAGTCTATTCTCTATGGAGCATAGGCTTTTAGAAAGTTATTCTTCAGCTTTTGGCACAAAAAAATAAAAATCTGTATCTGTGAAGTTTGTCAATTTAAATGGACACAAAAAAATGGTCAATGCTAGAGGGGAAAAAAGGAAAAAAAATGAAAACTACAGTTCTCATCTATAAAAGAGGTAAGTTGGAATAAATCTACAGGGAAAAAAAACCACTCAGGAAAATTAAGCTGCTATTTAGAAGAGAAATTGGGAGCCACAGGATAAAATCCAGAGCAAAGACTTGGTGGTCCCGGGGGTGACACAAAACAGCCACCTCAGAGCATTTTTGTGTAAAATATTTTCAGTGTTTTGGGGCTAACTGCAAGGAAAGCCAGGTATAAAGCAGGGCTTCCAGGCACCGTGGAGAGAGCGATCTTACAATGTTCTCTCAGGAGCCTCATGAGCAGAAATGTTTTCCACTTAACTGACAAGGAGAGAATACAAACTTCTGACAGAAGATGCCACAGGAAGATCAAACCTGGTGTTTTTTATCTCCAACATTTCCTTAAGGAAAAGACTGGGAATTAATAACATTAAGCTGAAAAGTCAGAGAAAGCCTTTAGGCAAAGCAGATGGTAATTTCTTTAACGCACAAACAAATGTTAGATTTCTTCTGCCTTTAAAGCATATGTGTTCATTTGTAAGCTTTTGAAAAATTCTAAGTAAAATCAAGTGGCTTCTTTTTTTTCTCAAAAATATATATTTAATAAATTAAATTTATTATTTTTCTTTTCTGATCCACAACAGCTACGGAACCTTTAAATACTTAATATTTAAATACTTAATATAGCCATTGAAATTACACATTCAGCCACGCCGTTACAAGAGTAGTCCATATAGACTCTGTAGCACACTTATATTTCTGTACTTATGAGGCCTCATTTACTCATTGGTCACTCAGACAATACTTTATATTTGAACTAGAATTATTTATTTTTTAACTTTTTTATTTAAAAGATTTTTTTTAATATATTCCCTTCTTCCCTGCCCTCTTCTCAGTCATCTTCCAGGTTTAGTCCCCGACCCTATCTTCCCATTCCATTCCTCAGAGAGGATGATAGACTTCCAGGTTTAGTCTGGCATATCCAGATGAGGTAAGACCAAGCCCCTGCCCCCAGTATGGAGGCTGAGCAAGGTGTTCTTGAGAATTATAAAAAAACATATTTTGACTCACAGACCTACTAACTATGTCAGGTTTTATTTGATGTTTTAGAACCTTTATTACTTCATGGTGTAAAGTATGAATAATAGGCCCTTTATAATTGCAGGTATATCTAACCTTAACATCTTTTATGGAATTCTGGTTGTAAAGGGAATAAAATATTCTATAGTGAAGATGTCACATTCAGATGAAATAAAACAGTAATGAAATTTAATCTTCATTTACTAAGATTCCATATCTATCATCATCCTCATTATTATCTCTACTGCTATTATTTTGGAGACAAGGTCTTACTCTGCAACCCAAATTCCTTGTCCCAAATTCCCTAGAACTGATAGTATAGGTGTGTGCCACCATGCCTGGCTTGCTTTGATGTCACATTAGTCTCTTAATTGTGGATATATTTTGGTCATGTGATAAACATTTTAACTGTATGATTTGAAAACAGGAACTGTTACTCATTCCTTTATCTGCAATTTTTCCTCTTGCTTGTGAAGTGGTTTGGGCATAGACAGCATTCAATGAATGCCTGTTAATTTAAGCTAATGAACATGGAGGGAGTTATTGAGGCTAATTCTAGAACATACATCACATTTTCCTTCCTAATAGCCTAAGTGTTCATCAGTGTTAGCATATTCATGCTTGCTTGGAATCTGGAATCTTATAAAAAAGCTTCAATGACCTATTATGCCATCAGTGGATTTCTAAGTTATTTTCTTTTTTAATTTTGTTAACTTGTTGAGCCCATGTGATCTCACATTGCCCATTAGCACACCTCTCTGAGTATAGAGAGGGAAAATGTTAAAATGGAAGAGAAAACCTGTGAATTCTTACAACACAAATTCCTAAGTTTGGGTAAAAAACATAAAGTAGGATCAAAAGTGACTGTTTTTGTCCTTATCTGTCTTATATCTGTTTACAACTGTATTTGAATGTCTGGACTTGTTACTAGCCAGCACTTTCTGGAAACATTTGGCTCTTTTACATGTCTACCACATCCAGATACTTTGAGGTGGGTTCTGGTCTTGGATTTGGGTTGTTGTGCACAAAAGACAAAGTCATCTTTTTAGTTCCCATAGATTTGCAAACAATATTGGTCTTCATCTCAGAGTACCACTCATCCCCATCGAAACAATAAACCAATGGTTGAGTTGTAACCCGAACTACCACCATAAATGGTCTCACCTGAATAGTGTCTACACTTGGCTTTGATCAGTGAAATGCCTGCTTCTCAGCCTTTTTTTTTTTTTTTTTTTTTTGCAGCATATATAATAATGACTGGTTTTCAGTGCCACAAACAGGGATTTTATTCAACTTTTGAATGTCAATAGAAGGATAGTTCTTTTTTTAAAAAAATGTATTTCTACATTTAACTAATCACAAAAAGTATGTTCTGCTCTTGAGAGTAAATTCATGGGACAAATGATGCCGTAATATTGCCTCACCACTGAAGGACATTTTATAGTTCTCAAGGGTATTTAGCTATCTGTTTGCTATTGTTTAAATCTGCAATGTTTTCCTAGAGTCTCATATGTTAGAGACTTGGTTCCCAATTAGTGGTACTTTCTGGAAGGTTCTACAGCTAGAGCAGGTGAGAGGGAGCTGAAGAAAGTAGAATATGTCCTTGAGATGTATCTGGTCCCTGGCTCTCTGCCCCTGCCCCCATGTTCCACCTCCATGGTGTTCTGACCTGTTCAGAATGAGCAGAACTAAGAACTGTGGACAGAAATCACTAAAACTATGAGATCAAGGAGGTCCTTCTCTCCTTGATCTGCTTATGACAGGCATTTTGTTACAGTAGTGAAAAGACGGTGGTTATACTCTTCTGTCTACATGAACTTCAGAGCATCCTTACACATAAGGAAGGGAAAACATTTTAGAAGTGAATAGATTGAACTAGAGGGCTATTCAGTGCCTGCCAGCTGGCATGTTGTACAGGCCCTGTCCAAACCATTGGATTGACCTTCCAAGTCCTTCTTCAATAATGCATTAGCATTACCAGGACACAGTTTAATGATTTAATATTCTTGAAAATAAATCAATCCCAATACTCTCTGCCTGCTTTTGTTAACTCTTATGTAGGTAAGTGCTCATAAGTTGTTTGCTTTGTTCAGTGTTACTCCTCTGCATCAGAACTGGTTCTGTTTTGGTAATGTTCTTGCAGGCATATTAAAGTGGTATATTATTGTATTATTTCCTCCTTGTATCTACAGGCAGAGAATGTGGCAGAGGGTGACTGTTTCTGTAAACCCTGGAATAGATGTAGGCCCAAGACAAATGACTGGAAGTGACCATTGCTTTTAGAATTCTTGGTGAAGTTTTCAAGAAAATGCTTCTATGCTATGCATCACTGTATTCCACGTGTGCTGGAGATGCCCTGTGAGCACGCTGCTCTTCTTAGAATGCCCTTAGCACTGTTCTCAGTAACACTTTTCAGTGCTTCTCTTGTTTGTCACTTTATCCATGCAGTCACTTCTCTATATGCTGGAATTCAATAGCAGAGTTGGCTGCTGTGGGGCTTCGGAAGGAAATGTGTCATTCAAAGGCAACCTAAAAATCAATTATCTAATTAATTACAGGGTGTGATAGCTTCAAGAAACAGATCGTGATAAAATGGAGGAGAAGTGGCATATATCGATGGGATGTCTACAAAGCATACCCTGGATGAGATGATGTTTAAAGTAAGATCAAAATGTTGGGGGTGAGGGTTTACCGTTAAATGAGTATTCTACCCTACAAAGCAAATAAAACCAAAACTCTGGGCAGGAAAAGACTCTGATTCTATCTAGCCATTAGGGTTAGAACACAGCAAGAGAAAGGAGAGAGAATGAGGTCTCTGGGAACAGGTAGGATCCAGATCCCACCATGAGCTGCTGTAAGGTATCTGCATTCCCAGAAACAGCTAGAGCAAGACAGGAAAGTAATGTGAAAATATTTCAGAAGGAAAAGAAACAAAGAATCATATCTGAAGCAAAACATGTAAGAACAGGTGAGAGTTGAAAGAGTATTAGAAACTGTGTTGCTCAAGGATAGAGCCCTTACCTAGAAACTTAGGCTCTGGGTTCAATCCCAACAGCACACAGACATATGTGCATGTGCACATGCTTTAAAAGAGTGCTTATCTTTTTATGTTCCTGAGGCATTTCAGGGAAAGATTTCAGTTACATGTTGAATCTTTGTAAATGTGTGCATCTCCAGGATCACATGTGGACCAGAGACAGATACCTGGAATTCTGAACAAATGTAGAACGTATGATTTTTGTCTCTGAAGACTTAGGAATATAGATTAGAGTCACAAAATAAGGGCATTAGTACAAAGATGATTTGAAGGCAAGCTAGTGATGGGTGAGGTGAGGCAGCCAGAGGTGGTAGAAATGGATACTGTGAGGCAGATGTGCTGGCAGGAGTCATCTCTTGAGTGTGGGCCATTCAGGAAACACAGATACTTTCTTCCTCCACTGTGATACTCTCACTCGTATCATCTCCACAGGCGGGATTGTAAAGATCAATCAGTCTGTCAGTCCTGGACACAAACAAACAGGTCTTCCTTTACCTGGCTATTGCTAGTAACTACATTTAGAGAAATAGTAAAGATGTTTTTGCAGTGTGCTTCATGATCATGAAACAGAGTGATGTCTGAAGAATCACTGGGTAGGCTAATGTCTAGATCTGGGATGAGGGATAAAGTTAAATCAGAATCTGCATGGCCTCTTGAGTTGTAAAAATGTGCTAGAGATCAGCATTTGATCTGTGTCATGCTGTTTACTTCCCTTTTTAATTTAATACTCTAGCTATCATGTAAATTAATGGGCTTCACTGTAACATCTTCACACATTGTTCTCTGTTCTTACTCATCCATTTTTTCTAATTAGGAACAAAGAACTTTGAACTAAGCACTGAATCTTGGGTTGAAGTCACAACTCCACCAATATGGTGTTGCTTAAATATGGGTGTGTTACTTAATCCCTCTGGGCCCTAATTTCTCTTTGAGAAAACCATCCCTTTGTGATTGACAGCTGTGGTCATGGTCCCATGGCTTAAAATGCAAAAGAGACAAGTGATGAAGGATTTCCCATTTTTGCTAGCAGTAGTATATTGGGAAGAAACACACAATAACATACAGCTGGCTAGAAAAGCACCACAAATCAAATTTTGGAGCTGTGTGCTTAGGCTCCAAGCCTATTTTTTTATTGTCTTTTTTTTTTCCTCAGCTTTTTAATTTCAGACATACCACCTCACCTTTTGCTTCTGATCTGTTTATTCTCTGCAGCTTGTGGGTGGATTGTTGGGTAGCCAGGAAAGAGGGTGACTAGCAGAATGTAGAGAGAGAGGATCAGATATGGAATGCAGGCTGGAGGCCAACAAGATTGTAGAAGCAGCTGCTCCGGGGATAACATCCAATCACTCTTTGGAAAATGAGAGGGCAGTTACAGGCAAAACGACTGAATATCACCCTAAGAAGTTGGACAGAGACTGCTGCCAATGGCCCTGAAAAGTCTACAAAGCTTTAGAAACATTCCTTTCTTGGTATGGAATACAGGTAACTAGGATGAAGTGGGTCTGTGTTTCAAGAGGTGCACTTTGTACTTACTAGAAGAGAAGGTCAAAGAACTTAACTCATAGTGCCATTAGTCACCATGTAGAACTCTGTCCTGCTCCCTTGACTTTTTTTTTTCCAGAGAAGAAAACACACATTCATGAAAGTGAGCATTGTGCATCTTCATCATATCTGCCTGAGGGATGCTGCCACTGGCAATAATTTTTCATGGTTCTATGTTTTAAGCCTCACATACAACACTGTTATTTTCTGTGGTCTGTGTCTCTTTATATATATTACGTGTGTGTGTACATTCATGACTGTGAATGTGCATGCATATTTGTCATAGCACATGCGTAAGTGACAGAGGAGAGCTTCTGGATTCAGTCTTTCCCTCCCACCTTGTTTGAGACAAGATCTCTTTAGTGTTTGCTGCTAGCCCACAAGCTTCCAGTGTTTTTCTTATCTCTGTCTCCTCTTTTTCCATGGAAACACACTGGAATGATGGAGAGGAGCTACCTTCTATAGCTTTTACTTGGGCTCTAGGAATCAAACACAGGCACTCACACTGGTGCACCAAGCTTTGTGCTCATTCCTTTATAAACTAAAGGAGGATTTTTGTCTCCATCTCTAAAATTCACCATGTTGCTATTATGTTGCTTTAGTGTTAGGTAGTCATATCTACTTAGACATTGTTTACTGAGCACTCTGAAGTCAGTTTTCATAATTAACTTGATTCCAACACTTCTCATTTAGTTTAATACAGACCCAGACAATCTCCGTTGCTTAGGATCAGCACATACTTCTCATTACAAATAAGCATACATTCTCTGCCGTTACTGAAGTATTCTTTTTTGAAAGATAGGTAGAAAGGAAAAGATATTTACTGATCATACCATGTGATATACTTCTTTACAAATACCTTCCTTTGTCCTAATGAGAAAAGAAGTCAAAATGGATGCCTTAAATCTTTAATATTTTTAAAATTGTTTCTTTGAATATTTTATAAAATATTTGGATCATATTTGCCATCATCCTGCAACATGTCTCATATTCCTTCCCTCCAGACCCAAATTTATGTTCTTCTTGTTTTATTTAATCACATCAAATCCACTTTGTATTGTCCATATATTCTTGTTTGTATGATTTTAAATAGGGAGGAGCTGACCTACCAGAGTCTACACTCTTAAAGGAAACTAATTCTAGCTACACAGCAGATGCCTTTCTACCTGAAGAAGGCTCCTTGATTCAAAGCGACCTTTTCACAAGGAAATTTGCTCATGCACTGTTACTTGAGGAGAGAGAATTCTGTCCTAAAGATATTTTTGGTGATAAATAGTGTCCCCAGAACATGTAAAAGCAATCACTCTCTATACCAATATGTCATAATTTCTCTCTGCTTTGCATAACTTTTATTTTTTATGTCCTAGGCAGCTTTCTGAATTTACACTAAGAATCTTTAAACTTCCAAATGAAGAAATTTTCTGAACAATTTGGGGTGCCTGGTGTCTATTTCAAGGTTGAAGACAGTATTGATTCTGTGTTTTGGAGCTACTAGGTGTAGCAGCATGCATGAGATAGCATAGCTGAACTGCAGTTTGATTTTCAATAAATTGTAGGTAAACTAAAGGTGCAGTGCAGGAGGGATGGTAAATTTCTTTTTGGTTGTTCATTTGTTTGGCTGGTTGGATTTTCTACCTATAGTGGCTTATTTTAAATAAACATGTAAAACAATTTTTGAAATTCTAATACAATTACAATGTTTCTTCCGACCTTTTCATCCCTCCAAGCCTCCCATTCTCCCTGCTTTTCTTGAAATTCATGGCCTTTTTTTTCACCAATTGTTATTATATGCCTTTATGTATATGTATAAATATTTCTAAATAAAACCTTTTCAGTATCTACAGTGTTCCTTGTATGTATATTTTCAGGTTAGGGCTGACTATTTGGCACTGGAAATTCTTAAGAATTTAACATATATTTATTTTTTTTAGAGACTCATAGACACTCGGTTGTGTACATTTATGAATGTAATAGTAACTAAAATGACCTATTTGGAGGTAAAAGTGTTTATTTAGACATCAATACTTTTATTATTTCATGTGGTTTTTTTTTAGGATCTTGATAGTTTTATTATTTTTTTATGTTATCAAATGTCAAAACGACTTAACAGGATGTTTTAGTGTGGACTAAAGTCTAAGAGTTTACATCCTTAAATTGAATTGTTTGACTAAAACCTTAAAGTATTCAAGTGGTCAGAATATTAGCATAATTAAATGTTCCCAGTTCCATATCTGATAATTTCTTTTTGCTATTATTTTATCTATTTCAAAAGTCATCAAATGGCATTATTAAGATTTACCATGATTCATAGTAACTTATGTACTAATCAGAGATTATTTAACAGATTTTGAGTTTCTAAGTCATTAATTTATGCCAAATGTTCCCTTTATGAAGTATCTTAAATTCACTCATAAATTGGAAGTATTGCATATTATAAATCATTGTAATATCTGCCATTCATCTTGGATTAGTCTTTCAGAAACTCTGTTTTGAGTTTATTTTAATTAAAAACATTTCTGCTTAATGTCAGGTAATTGTTAACATTGAATATAATTTGTTTTGCTAAGGGCAAAAGAGCTAAGACCATACATTATGATGGCAGACACATGTTTTACTGACAAAACTATATAAAATATTGTTTCTATCCTCAGGTCAGTTCTGAGTCCCCTCATCTCTATTTTAATTCTTTAGGTAGACTTGTGCAAGTTATAGTTTGAAGAACATCCCTATCACACTGAGATCTTGCAGCTCTGACTGCTTACTAACTAGATTATTGCTCTGAAGGAAAGAACACAAAGGAACAGAGTTCCTTGTTAGATGCACATGGATAGGTTGTAACAGTGTAGCTTTTTGAGAACCAACATATTTAATAGCCACGAGCTAATGTAGCTTAAATTGGATCATCCACAATTTTACCACTGCAATATTGCAGGGCAGACATAAAAAGTACACAGAATTCATCTCTATAAATCCATGCTCACTCTATATGCTTTCCAGTCTTGTTGATTCATGATTTACAAAGGCTGCTGTATTAGAAGTGATTGATAGAGAAGCTTTTGTTGCTGAGAAGGTTATTGGAGATGGCAGCTTTTTCCAGATTTCATGTATTCAAACTGCTTCTGAGACTGTAGTTTTATTTAACCTTGCCTCAGTATCCCTTTTTTTGTAAAATAATAGTTATCTTTGGGAACACATTAAATAGTAAAGATGTTTTGAATAAACATTTCTTAAGTAGATAGTTCTCACTACCAACCTCCTTGTTAATTTTTTTAATTTTCTACCTTTTTTTATTTAAAAAGTTTTTTCCCATACTTACCACTAGCTCCACCTCTCTTCCTCCCTCCCAGTCCTCCCTTAGCCTCTCCTCCGCATCCCTCTATTCCTCAGGGAGGGCAAGGAATTCCAAGGTGAATCAGTTCAGTCTGGCATATCTAGTTGAGGCAGGTCTGAGTTCCTCCCCCCAGTATCAAAGCTGAGTAAGGAATTCCTGTGTAGGGAATGGGCTTAAGAGATGTCAGTTCATGCACTGGGAACATATTCTGATCTTACTGCAATAGGCTTTACAAACTGCCCACGCCATTCGACTGTCTACATTCAGAGGGTTTAGATCCTTTCCATGAAAGTTCCTCATCTGTCATTTCAGAGTTAGTAAGCTCCCAATAGTTCTTGTCAGCCATCTCTGTGAGTTTCCTCCTCATGATCCTGATCTCTTTGCTCATCTACTCACCTCTTTCACTTCAGGTAGACCAGAAGCTTGACCTGGTGCTTAGTAATTGATTTCTACTTCTGCTTCCATCTATTGCTGATGAAGGTTCTAAAAGGACAATTAGGGTGGTTATTTATTTGAGTATAGGTGAAATCTTATTTAGGCACTCTCTCCACTATTGCTTGGAGTCCTAGCCAGAGACAAACTGTGGGTTCTGGGATGTTTCTTTAGCACTGGGTTTTGCTCTAACCTCACTGTTGTATGTTGTATGTTTCTGGCCCAGACTTTTGGGCCTAACCTCAAGGTTCGAACCCATTCACAGCCATACTGCCACTTTGTCCCAAAGAAACACACAAAAGCTTATATTCATTTCATGCTGATAAGCCTAGGGCCCAGGCATATTGCTAGCTAGCATTTGCTTTTAAACTAACCCATCTTGTTCATCCATGTGGCTCAATACCTTTTCTCAGAGCAGCATTTCAACTTCGTTCCACTGCATTTGCTGCCGTCTCCTCATCGTGTCTCTGCCACATCCCTTAGGCATCTCTGCTCTGCTCTGAGATGTTCCCAGAGTTTTCTTAGCCTAGTAGCCCCACCCACACTTCCTGTCTGCCTTGGCCAATCAGCATTTTTATTACACCAATAGGCAGGACAATTATTTACAATAGAACAGACTACAATCCCCCTACACCCCACAATGGCTCCCTCTATCAAAGTATCTATTTCTTTGTTCTCACTCTCTGTTATTCCTCCCACTCAACCATCTCCTTCTCTCATGATTTCTTCTTACCTCCTCTTGATCACTCCCCTAGAAGATCCCAATTTACTCAGGAGATCTTCTCTATTTTTTCTTCCCAAGGGGATCCCTGTATGTTTCTTTTCTGTTCCTCCTTTACCTAGCTGCTCTGGGTTTGTGGATTGTAGCAGGGTTATCCTTTGCTTTATATCTAAAATATACTTATGAGTGAGTACATACCATGTCTATCTTTGTAGGTTTTGTTACCTCACTCAAGATGATACTCTCCAGACCCATCTATTTGCCTGAAAATTTCAGGATGTTATTTTTTTTTCTGCTGAGCAGTACTCCATTGTATAAATTTTTTACAATTTTTTAATCCATCCTTCAGTTTAGTTTGTTTCCAGTTTCTGGCTATTATGAATAATGCTGCTATGAACATAGTTGAGCTAATGCCCTTGGGGTAAGAATGTGCATCCTTTTTAGTATATGCCCAATAGTGGTATTGCTGGATCATTGGGAAGATTGATTTCTAAGGAATCACCATACTGTTTTCCAAATTAATTGTATAAGTTTACATTCCCTCCAGCAATGGAGGAGTGTTCCCCTTGCTCCACATCCCCTCCAGCATAGACTGTCATCTGTGTTTTTGATCTTAGCCATTCTGACAGGTGTAAGATGGTATCTCAGAGTTATTTTGATTTGCATTTCTCTGATGGCTAGGAATGTTGAACAATTCTTTAAGTGTCTTTTAGCTATTCACAATTCTTCTTTGAAAGGAGGCATCACCATTTTTTACTTCAAGCTATACTATGGAGTTCCAATGATGAAAACAACTTGGTACTGGCATAAAAACAAACTTGTGGATCAATGGAATTAAATTTAAACCTTAAATTTACAATCTTAATCCACACACCTATAAATACCTGATTTTTGACAGAGGCTAAAATATGCAATGGGAAATAGATGGCATCTTTAACAAATGATGACGGCATAACTGGATGGTGATATGTAGAAGAATGCAAATAGATCCATATATTGCTCTACACAAAACTCAAGTCCAAGTGGATCAAATACATGAACCCAGTTACACTGAACTTGATAGAAAAGAAAGTGGAAAATACCCTTCAACACATTGGCACAGGAGATTACTTCATAAATATAGCATCAGTAGCACAGATGCTAATAGTAATCATTAATAAATGGGACCCTCTGAAACTGAGCAGCTTCTGTAAGGTAAAGGACATGATCAATAAGATAAAATAACAGTCTAAAGAATTAGAAAATATCTTTACCAACCCTATTTCTGACAGAGAACACATCTCTAAAATATATACAGAACTCAAGAAACTAGAGGCCAAAGAATCAAATAATCCAACCTCCTTTTAAAGTCACTTCTATAACACTTCATAAAAAATAGAAATGATCATGGAGACAGGAATACATCAACACTGCTTTCTTCTCTAATAGCTTTGTGATCCTACAAAGAGACAATGGACTTGGAGATAGAATATTGTAAGATAGCTCAGCTGTATCATTTCAAAGATTGTTTTCACTGAAAATTAAAGATCCAGTTTATTTTAGTTGGTTTGTTTTTTTTTTCTAATTATTTGCTATGTATTCTCAGAGACAAAGCACTTTGATCACAGTTTCTATTCCTTTCTCTTAAACTCTTCAATAAAATAAAGTAAAAATTTCATTCATATCTATATTAAATGTATTGAAATATTGGAACAAAAGACAATCTTCTTTAAAAAAAGATCTTTAATTTAGATTAACAGTATGTTTTATGGTAGTTATAATTTACATATTTATTTATAAGAACTCTTATCCCAAATAGATTTTAAGGAAGCAGCTTTTAAGTATGGCATATTATAAAACTTATTCAATTATTAATAGCAAAATATTTCAAATGAGGCAAGGATAAATTGGAGTTAACTGGATACATTACTTGTGCTCATGAAGCTATATGTTCAATGGTGAATACCCCACAGTGGGAGTACATTACTCCTTACTTCCAGATTAGGTAAATAAAATGAGTGTTTATTTTGTCAAAGAGCATTGAACATGTAGTAGAAACTAGGCAACAAAATAATCCATGAAAAATAGAGGAAAATATAGCACAGTTCTATTACAATACTGCATGACCCACACAACAGAATAAAAAATCAACATTAATTTGAACAATGTTTTTGTAGAACTGTATAAGACCCACAGTAAGAACATACTTTGCTACATATTTTTAATTAAAAGCAATGTAAAAAGTCAAATGCTGGCACTAAATATTTTTTATGCCACAGTCCCAGTTAGAATGGGCAAGAACATTTTGTGACTATTTTTCATTTGAATTAACTAGATCTATCTGAAAACTAGTGGTATAATTCTTCGCTATTTCATAAAGTAGAAAATAAAGAATCCCTATCAACTATTTTTACAAAGCAATATTTCACTTACCCCCCAAAACTAGATAAAGATAAATATAAAAACTTTTATACTAATGCTTTGTCTCATAGCAAATAATTAGAAGAAAAAAAACAACTAAAATGAACTGGATCTTTTATGCAATTTTCAATGAAAACTTGAACATGGACATAAAAATTTACATAAACTTTCTGTAAGCTGATCATTTACCATGATCAAATTTACTTTATTTCAAATATGCTGGATTTGTTCAACATATACAAATCAGTAAATATTAATATAGCATATAAATGGAGTCAAAGACAAAGGTATCATGATCAACTCAATAGATGTATATAAGACCTTTGGCAAAATATAATATCCTTTCATAACAAAAACCCTAAAGACACTGGAAATAAAAAAATATCTAAACATAACAAATACTATATGTGACAAATATATAGCCAACATTATGCTAAATGGAGGAAAAATAAACATATTTCTATTAAGATCATGAACAAAATTATGGTATCCACTCTCTTTATTCCTAGTCGGTATTGCTTAGAGTCTTATGTAGAAAAACAAGACAGAAGAAGGAAACCAAAGTAATAAAATAGAAGAGGAAGCAAAGTATCCTTATTTATATCTGATATAATTCTGACTGTAAGTGACCCTGAGGACTCCACTAGAAAACCTAATTTTGATGAATATCTTAAGTGGCAGTTTAAAATATTGACATACACCAATCAATAGCCTTTCTATATCTATATCATATGTATATATATGATAGATATACTGAGAATAAAATTAGGGGAAAACCTTTACTCAATAGTCTCCAAAACAATTAAACAAAAAATTAAAATAAATCTAACCAAGAACGTAAAAGGTCTCCAAAATGAAAACTTGAAATACTAAACAAGCAAATTGCTGAAAAAAATATTGCAAGTGTTTTCAAATTTGAAGGCCTTTCATGTTTTTGTTTGCAATAATTATTGTGAAGATGGCTATGTTACAGATTGAATGCAATTCCTATTAAAATTGCAATGCCATTCTTTGAAGAAATAGAACAATCAACTTCCAAACTCATGACCTCAAAAGTACCAAAGATAGACAGAACATTCCTGAACAAAAAGAATTCTGCTGAACTACCACCATCTTTAATATCAAATTATACTACAAAGCCAAAGTAACAAAGCAGGAAACAGAAAATGGATCAATGGAGTATAAGACCCAAGGTTATAGTTACTGTTTTGTTTACAAAGATGTCAACAATATACCATGGAGAAAAGAAAGACTCTTCAACAAATGGTACTAGGAAAACTGAATATCCACATGTAGAAGACTGAAATCAGATCTCAAACTTTCTCCTTGCACAAAGATGAACTCCACATGGGCCAAGGGTGTTAATGTAAGACTTGGAATACTACTGTTAAGGGAAAGTATAGGGAACAAATTTAAATATAGCATAGGTGAGGACTTTCTGAATAGGACTCTGGTCAATGACCAAGAAAGGAGACAGTATGAAACTTAAAAACAAAAACAACAACAAAAAACCTTCTATACAACCAAGAAAACAATTGAATAAATACATAGTCTAAATAATGGTAGAAAATCTTTCTATTTATATAAAACAAATTATTGTTATATATAACATTCATATAACTCAAAACATAAATGACCCAATCAATGAATGGCCTAAAGTCAGTTCACAAAAATGATAAAATTGAATTTGGCAATAAACATACATAAATACACAATCAACCTCAATAGATATCTGAAAAATGCAAACCCAAATTACATTATGATATAATCTTATTCCAGCCAGAATGGCAGTCATCAAGAAAATGTCACTATGAAAATCAATATGGAGATTTCTCAGAAAAATTAAGGACATACCTACTCAAGTATACCATTAAGTATTTACCCAAAGAACTCCAAGACAACATATTACAAAGATAATAATTACATATCAATATTTACAGTAGCACTATTCACTATTCTTTGTAACTAGAAACATCTCATCACATATTTATCATATTTTCTTTGTGTAAAAGTTATGGACACCAAATAATGAGTCTAACAACAGAGGAATGAATACAAAATATGATAAATATGTGATGGAATGTTTCAGCCACATAAAAACAGTAACATTGACTTTCAACATTAAAAATAAATCCAACTTGGTATACTATATTATTTTCATTTTGGTGGGTATAGATTAGAATTTTCATGTTTACAGTAATATTTCTAATTATTGTCACTGATTATAATTATTTTGTGTTTTTATTAAACATATAATACATGTATATATTCTAAATAAATAATTAAAATTATTTAGATTCAAATGTTTTAATTAAAAATGAATATGACTGTTCTATAACTAATATTTATTATTAATGAACTGCAGCATCTCATTCAATAGTGTCCAAATTCCCAAAATCTGGAGTTATCTGACATCACTATACTGTCCACAATTGAGATACGACATTGATATAACTAGGTTGTATTTTCTGAATAACTCTAGATGGTTCTTAAGACTGCTGCAGGACCCACCTGCCTCTTTAGAAGCCTTATGTTTCTGTGGAAAATATCCTATACTCAGGGAGCGAATCCTGAGTTCAAACTCAGGCTCTGCTATTCACTGTATTTGTGACCTTAAGCAGCTGTTTTGTTGTTTTCTAATCTGCAGAATGATGAACTGTATAGTATATATATCTCATTTATGATGATATTATCAGGTAATACAGATAGAAATGAGCTGCAAATCAATAGCTGGATACTTAAAAGTGATCTACCTGGAGATGGGTAAAAAACATGTTTTTAAAACTAACCTTTAAAATTTTTGTTAGTTTCTTTTATAATGGTAACAATAGGTGACATGTTGTTCTTACTTACTATAATGGTAATTTCCAAATAATTTCTAGGAAATTCAATGATGTGAAGTTTTCTGGGTCCAAATGATGTCTAGTACCTCCCCACTGAGGTATACACTAATGTTTCCTAACTACCCATTACCAAATACTAGATTGATATAATTTATTAAATATATCCATTGAAAAAATCTGGATATGCACCTAATTTAAGTGTGACTCCCCTATTTCCTGAAAGACATGAAGACATAATGGCTAACAAATCAAGTCTACCCAGCTTACAATGCTTGTCAACAGAACAACACAATGAGCAGCTGTGCTCTTTACGCCAGTGTCTCAGTGATTGGTGCCAGTTCACTAAAGAATTCCAGCTGGCCTAAAGCCAGCCTCCAACACAAGCAGCGTGGTTAAAACAAGATTTAACAGTGGCTTGCATATATTCATGTATACAGACACACACACGAGAGAGAGAGAGAGAGAGAGAGAGAGAGAGAGAGAGAGAGAGAGAGAGAACACAATTCCTGATTACTTTACTTCTTGCAACATAAGACAATATCAGATAAGTCTCTAGAATCATATCCAGTCCTTACCTGTGACCTATGTTTCAATCATCTGACTGATCTCTGCAGAATTTAGAAACAATTGTACCAACAAAAAGAACCTCTCAGAAATCTAAAATATAGCATTGGCCATTAGTTCATTTTGCATGCAGTAAAAACTATATTTGGTATCACCAACAGCTGCCTGTATGAAATGTTCAGCACTAAAATATTATTGGTGAACATTCAGGATTTTATTTCATGATATTACTTGCAGTTATGGGAATGTTGACAGTTCAGTTTCCATTTCATCTAAGCACTATGAAATAAACTAGTCTCTAATATACACATTCCCTCTCTATGATACTTTGTTAATTTTTGGGGGGTTTTCAATTGTTTTATTATCTTAAAAATATTTCCCTTTTAGTTTATTTTTGCCTGAATTCAAATTTTTATTATTTGCCAGCTCCTAAGTTATTCAAATAGCCATATTGCTTTGGGATAGTTCTACTGAATTACTGGCCCTGGAAGTTCAATATGGTTTTGTGAAAATGTACTGACTTCTAGAATTTGATGAAATAAGGACAGAAGATTTATCTCTAAAATTAATATCTGTGGGTTGTTGTTGCCTTGTTATTATTGTGATGGCTATGGGGGGTCGGTGAGAAGTGGCCATAGAGTGAGTTGTGATGGCAGGAGGAAACATGAAAGAACCTGGGTAATATATGAGTAGGGTAGCAATCAGATTTATTCCTTAAAAATAAAAAGAAAAATGAAAGAAGGAAAACACAACCCCTGCTGCTAAGCCCCAGGGTCATTGCGGAAGAAGGGTACCTTAAGGTTTTTACTGATGTGAAAAGACACCATGGCCACAGCAACTCCTATCAGGAAAACATTTGATTGAGGTGGCTGGATTACAGTTTCAAAGACTCAGTTCATTATCGTCATGATGGGGAGCATTAGCAGCAAATAGACAAATATGGTACTGGAGTAGTAGCTGAGAGTTCTATATCTTGCAGGCGACAGGAAGGAGACTGAGACACTGGGTGATATCTTGAACATAGGAAGCTGTTGTAAGAGGTTCTGGCCCAGACTTTCCTGGAGTGGACAATAGGTTTTGTCTCACTTTCAGCCCTGCTTTGCCTTAAATACAGGCTTATATTATTTTATGCTAATTTACCTAAGGCCCAGGCATATAACTTGCTAGCTCCTTCATCTGAACTCAACCCATCTTATTCAGCCATGTAGCTCGGTACCTTTTCTCAGAGCCACATTTCAGCTTCTTTTCTCTGTATCTGCTGCCATCTTCTCATTGTGTCTGTGATGGCTCTCTCTGGTGGCTCTCTGGCATCTGTCTCTGTTCTTCCTGTTTTCAGAGTTTTCTTAGCCTGGTAGCCCTGCCCACACTTCCTGTCTGCCTTTTGGCCAGTCAGCTTTTATTAAACCATAGGCAGGACAAATATTTACATTACCAGCATTATCTCACTATAGAAAACCTCAAAGCCTGTCTCTACAGTGACATACTTTCTCCAACAAGGCCATACATCCTAGTAATTTCACTTGCTATGAGAGGATGGGGCCCAATTATATTCAAACTACCACAAGGGGCATACAATTTTTAAAAGCCAGAGGAACAGAGATTTTGCTGTGAGATTATCTCATAGAAATGTTGGAAGCTAGCTACACCCATATATTCTCACCAGCATGGCTGCCTACACATAATATTCTTAAAATATGTACACACTTAAATTAGTGTTTGTGTATAATTTTTGAGAGTACATTAGTGAGAAAAACTGTAATTCCTGTAATTTCTCAAAAGCTTTGAGTAGAAAGTTTACTGTGTGAACATAAAGTTCAGTACTAATTTCTTTTTTCTAAAAAGTTTTATCAGTAAAATTTCTTTCTTAAACATTTAAAGGAGTTCACAGAGAATTCATCTTAGGCTGAATATCCATTCTGAACGTGGCCTCATTCCCATATTTCATTGTGAATAGAATGAGGATTTGTCAGATTTTATATCCAACTTCTGTTTGTTTTAAGTTCTGTTCTTTTAAGAAATTGTTTGGCCATTTCTTCAAGTTTATTTACTTGAAATTCCATTTCTTATCTACCTGACGTCTTCAGGGTATCTGCCAATGTTGCTTTTGCATTCCCAGCTGACAGTTAGAATGTGAGATATAACATCTTTTGCATAATCAGACTTGCCTACTTGTATCAGTGTTTTCAATTATATTACTGTTTTCAATAACAAGTTGTGGGCACTGGAGATTATAACTTGGGTAGCCTAAGATGTCTAGATGAGACATTGTTTCCTCCATTATATGGTGACTTCATTTAAATTCCTCTCATGTATGTATATATTTTGGGAAGTTTCTATAGTAGTAAGTTACCATATGGCTTGTCAAAAGGCCACTAATATAAACTGTCCCTCCCCGTATTCATTCTTTATCCTGCCCTCCCAATCTTCTCCATTTTAATCTTTCTATTTTAGTTTCTCCTTTATATCTTTACAGTATTTTCCTATATTTCTTCTCTTTTTGAAAGATCCCCTCTTTCCACTGCAGCTTTAACAGCTACCTAACTATGGTGGTACATCCGATATTGGGGTCGCTCTATGTTCAGGGCCCTGCTCGTTCCCCTTGGGAGAGGGGGTAAGAAGGTACAGAGACAACAGTCTCTAGAGACTAGTTGAAACAAGCAAGTCCAATTTTATTGAGTTGGGGAAAGCTTTGAATACTCTCCTCCCAGCCAGAGGGAAGGGCCTTTGATTTGGTCCTATCTACAGCTGTGGTATGATGGTCTCTTGTTGGTCTAGGTCACCTTCTATCAAGACTCCGCCTTTGTTGGCAAGGCCCCAGGTAGACCCCAGGTTGACTCATGAGGAAGTGCTAAGAGCATGTCTTAAGACATCACTTATGACCAGTTTGAATTGGCTGAAGCCAGGCTGGCCTATAGGCCTATAGAATTCACATGTAACCTCAGAGACAATTTGGATTGAAACACACAGATGTAAAAGGTGACATCACACATCATTATTTCAGTTGATTGTTCATGGTCAGCTACATCCTTGACTTTTAAGCCAGACAGTTTAATGGTTGATTTTTTTCAGTATCTGCTTTTTACATACTTACATTTAAAGCTACTAATATTTCTAAGAGGAGCTTAGTTATTCTTTTATAAGTTTTCATATTGTTAATTTTTATTATAATTTTTTATTTATAGATTATTTTAAAACATGTTGCTTATATTTTTTAGAAGTGATGACTATAAATTATCTAGCTTAATTACTTTTCTGCTTTGGAGTTCTACCTTAATTGCATAATAATCAGAGCACATACATTGTAGGATTGTGGCACTTTAAGAATTAGAATTGCTTTATTATTTATTATATGGTACAATTCTGATAAACCTCTAATTGGTACTTTTAAGTAGCATATATTTTGCATTTTTAAATACAGTTCATATGAATGCTAATTAAGCAATTTTATTAAATATGCTAAATAAATATTACACATTCTTAATGATTTTGTTTTGTCCTTCAAATGTCAACCATAGGGAAAGTTACATTAAAACCAATATCACTGGCTGTATGGACTTAATTCTTCTTTCCAAAACAAACAAAACAATGCTATTGAAGATACATAAACATTGAGCATGTGTTTTTCTAATGGCATGGCCCTTTCATCATTGTTAATGACTCTTGTTTCTCTTGACCAATTTGTTAATGTCCAATTTGTTATTTACTACAGCAATAATTGACTCTTAAAACTATGTTATTTGCTTCATTCTAAATATGATATGTATTACTGGTATGTAAGATATTTATTTTACTAGCTTTGGGTGAAGTTTCTCAATTTTGGAAGATGCTGGGGTATTGTTTTTTTGTTGTTGGTGGTGGTGGTTTTTTGTTTTGTTTTGTTTTGTTTTATTTTTGCCTGGCATAAACTACATTGTCTTTTTGAATACAAACATTTCTTGCAGACCCCTATCCCTCTGGAAAAGCTAATCTAATCCTATCTTTAAGTTCTTTTTTGTTTCTTTTTATGTTTTTCCCAAATAATGTATTTTCTTGTTCAATGTCCTTGTTTTGTGTTGATTCTGCTAAATTTTAAATTCAGATGTCCTAACTTTTAGTGCTAAATTACTCATTTTCTTAATCATCTGGTGAAAATCTTTTCATCTCTCTTATTACATGAATTAATGACACCTATTTATATTAAAATCCTTATCACTTGCTAGGTTTACACCATACATCAGGTCCATTTCTATCATTTTCTCTTTTGACTTTGTCATTTGATCACCTATGCTTTTTGTTTGCTTGGTAATTTTTAATTTGGCATCAGACATTGTGTATGAAAATTTGACATGACGTCTGCACTGTGAGAGGATTGCCTTTCTATTGGAAATAAAAAAACAAAATGAAATAGAAATAGATCAGCTTGGTCCAACAAGGAACTGGCATGGTTCAGTTACCTGCCAGTTTTCATGATTGATTTTCTTTGCCCTTTTCCCTTTCCCCCAGACAACCCATCATACAGGTCTCAGCTGAAAGGATCGTCCCTTTCTCTTTATGAATACAGGTTATGATATGTGGACACTGGGTCCCCAGTTGGTTACACTGTTTGAGGAGGTTTATGTCTGTGGATTGTAGGAAGCATGTCCTGAAGGGTGGGCTTAGAGGGCTTACAGTTTCACCTTACATTGTTGTAAAAGGTTCTGGCCCGGACTTCATTCTCGGCCCTGCCTTGCCTCAAATAATCACACATAGGCTTATATTATTTTTATGTTGATTGACCTAGGTCCCAGGCATATAATATTTTAGCTCCTTCATCTGAACTCAACCCACCTTATTCAACTTTGTGGCTCAGTACCTTTTCTCAGAGCAGCATTTCCTCTGCTCTGAGATGTTCCTGAGTTTTCTTAGCCTTGGAGCCCCACCCACACTTCCTGTTTGCCTTTGGCCAATCAGCTTTTATTAAACCCATAGGCAGGACAAATATTTACAACATTGCCAGCATAATCCCACTACACTACATTCTGTTTGTTTTTATGCTTTATGCTAAGGGAAAGGATGTAATCTCTCTCTACAGTGTCACTTCTAGATGCCATACTTCTCACTCATGATGAACTCATAGCCCTCTTGGACCAGAAGCTCAAGGAAACACTTTATTTTATAAATTGCCTTGATGGTGGTGTTTTATAACAGCAATAGAAAAAGGAACTATTAAGTACCCAAAGTCTATTTTTTTTTCTCTCCGCTACACAACATGGCTGACAGCTCTCCGCCACTGTTTTTGTTTTTAGCTCTATGTCCTGCACTGCTTATGTGTAGGTAACTGCCTCAAGTGAAAAGTTTCTTCTCTCTAGATGTCAATGTGATCTGTCACATGACTGTTGCTTAAATCATTCTCCAATGCATTCAGACAACATTTCCTTTCTGCATTTATAGTTGTTGTTCTTGTATTAATATGGTTTAAGCTATTTTGTTATAGCTGGAAGCAGAAATCCTGCCACTAAAGGATAGTAAACACTGTAATGATAGGATCTGATTTGCATTTTAGAAAGATTTCCCTGGATGTCGATATCCTTGTCTGTACAATGAAAGATCGAGGTAGAAAATGTTCTCCAAGGTCTATTCATCTCCAGTATTCTGAAACTCATATGAGAGCATTAATAGTGTGTCATACTACTATTTCAAGCTTAATTTTAAGTTAGAAAATACTAGAACTAGGAAAAACGGCCAGTAAGACAACTCCTATCCTGGGTGTCCTCTCTATTTTAATTCTATATTAATTCTGGTCTGTTTTTGGAGGCATCATTTCTTTTCCAAGACTGGTTTTCAGGAACTAGGTTTATTTTTCTTATATTCCAAACACTCTTCCCTTTTGGAGTTGTATTCCACATCATATCTTCATCTATAAAATTATAAAATTAGGTTCCACTCTATAGCCTGACTTTTTCTGCTCTACATGTTCAAAGCTCTAAATTACCAATATTATTACTTTATTAAGCAAGTACCTCTGAATGATACAAGCTCTTACTTACAGACCCCCATCCCCCCCCCGTGTGTGTGTGTAATAATTAAAGAACAGGTCTTGATTTTGGGAGAGATAGAAGAGACACAGGAGGAGTTAAAAATGGTAGGACGTCAGGAGTTACATAAATATAGATGTGGTGCTTGTGAATGAAAACTAAAATAAGCTAAAAAATAAAATCCTACTTAAGTAACTGTGTTAATAGAATTTGGTCATTTACAAGAAAAAAAACAAGTTGCATTTAGAGTTATCAAAGGTTGTTGTCTATATAGGAAGTCATTTGTGGCAATCTTTATATTGTACCTTAAAGTACTGTTGACTCATGTAAACATTTAAGTTTGATTCTGAATTTGAGATAAGTAAAGGTGGGACTATTAAAGATAACTGAAGTCCTTTGGAGATAAAGAAAAACACAAGCCACACTCTAGCAGTCTATTATTCCCTTAGTTAAGATAGAACTAAGATTTGTCTTACTTTCAGGGACTGCCTTTTCTATTGAGAAGCTTTTACCCATTAGAATACAATAACACTTATACAGGATATACCTAGTAAAAAAAACCTAGAAAATAAATCATAGTTTCATCTGTAATTAAATGGCTAGGAAATTTTTAATTCATTTTTTTCCTTCATATTTTTTCTATATAGGTGGACTTATCCACAGATCTACAAAATAATATTATTTCAAATGTTTATCTAAAGTACATATATTTTGTCCTGCTGTTATCAGAATAAGGATGAATTTTCATAGTGTATATATATCATAAATTATACTATAGCACATCTCTTATATTTATAAATTTTATCTTCAGTGGTGCTTATTCTCTGAAGTATTTATTTAACTGTTGCCTTATTGCTAGATTTATCTTAAATTATAAATAATATTCTGAGCAAAAAGTATTTTCAATAAAAATTGTTATAAATTGCTAGATAAAGACAAATAAGTTCCTGTTACTTCATATTGTTCTTGATAATGCACTTAATTTTTTCTTTAGTATATTTTATCTCTTTTTTTATTTCTAAAGTCTGGTAGACATACATCCTATTAAACATTCATCATTCCTTCACCACCACCACCCCTTGTTGATCTTATTATTTATAGGCTTGAAAAGTCTTGTAAAATAGTCATCTGCTAAGATGCACATCTCTTTTGACCCGACTATAAATATTCCATTGTTTACATCATCCCTGTAAAGCATCCCTCCAGGATCAGCCCGTCTCATGTTCGGAAGACAGAATGGCTTCGATGTTATGTAGTGAATGGACTAATTGCTCTCCAGGTCACTAAGATAAATGTGTGGACTCAGAAACTGACTACTGAGTTCAAATGGAGGTTCCTAGCCAGTTTGTGCTTATGATTAAGGCTTTTTAAAATATGGCTCTGGATTTGATGGTCCTAGCAAATACGAAAATACAAGACTGTCATTTCTTCACACAAGGAAGAGGCTACAGTTAAGTTTTAAATGGATGGGAAACCAGAAAAAGAAAAGAACTTTTATTTCTTCAGGAAATGTTTAAAAGGTCTTTTAAGCTAGCATTAGAAAAATAAGTTCCTTAATCTGACATTAACTAGAATCCCTGGTGCAATATTTCATGCTTCTGAGTGCTCATGGCTTTCTCCTTTTTTCAACACTGATTACCTACCTTTGATAATATAGTTTTGCTGTCTTTCTCTAAACAGCTTTACCATCAAGTTACAAACAGCCAGCTCTTCCAAAGCCTTAGCATCTGGGAACAGTGAATGTTAGTCAAGGAGATAAGATTATTTTGATATTTTAAATGGGGAACAATTTAGAAAATGATAATCTATTAGGGACCAACTTTTGGTGTGAACTTTTGAAATTACTTCAAATTTTCTGAAATGTATGTTTTCTTAAGAATATAGTAAGGACACTGTGGCCTTATTTTCTGGTTAATTTTATAGAATTTAAACATGAAGCAAGAGTCGTTTGTGTGCAGTTGTGCTTTTCCAAATGCTCTTCTGCTTTGGATACCCTATCTGAATATTAGATTGTTTCTCCAGATGTTACCAGCTCATGTTTCCTTCTGGCGAATTTGATTGTCGATCCCCTCCTATGTTACTCAGGATTTCTATTATCTCTCCGACTTAGGTAAAGCTTTTATGAATGTTCTATGTTTTAGAGTTTGGATTCAGTTCAGATAGATGATATTTCCAAAGGACGTTTGCTCATTTGGTTCTTCCCTTAAGAATGATGAAAACAGTTAGTTTTTCCTCTTGTTTTGGTAGGGAGAGGGTGCCATTATTTTTTCTCTCTGCTAATATATTGAGGATATTGACCTTTTCCCTAAACCTTAGGTCAGAGGAATAGTGGTGGTTGTTTTCAATTGAATGATTGTTTCCACATGCTTTGCTTCTAGAGGGATCTTGTACAAGGAAGAGTGACTTCTATGGCTACTCCTAAGATTTTTTTTTGGGGGGGGGTGTCTATAAAACATACTAGGGATCTGTATGCTTTGATGGCAGATAGGTCATGATTTGCACTTTAGTTCAATATTTATTCTCTGTGTGACCTCAGGAAATTGGTTAACTTAACTAGGTTATCAGCATCCTAATGTAAAATTATTGTGGTTAGTATTATCAGTACAGCAAAGAAACACTTTGTTACTTGGGGAAAATCATATGACTGATACATTTTTCAAGGTGCTTATTCGGGTATCTGAAACATATATTTGATAAATGTTATTTAAAAAGTTAAAAAAAGGACATAATGCTGTGACTTCCTCCTTATGGGAGATTAAACCTCCTGTATGTTCAAGGTTTATTACTATTTAGCTAAAATATTATTTTATATATTTTATTATATATATAATAATTATAATTATTATATATAATACATATTTTGAATTATATTGTATCTTTTCCTCCTCTTTCCTCCCTCCAACACCTTTTAATATAACCACTTTCTCTCTGTCTCTCTCAGACACACACACACACACACACACAAATATATAAAAACATATAATGCAGTCCACTCTTTCTGTGTAATGTTACTTTTATGTATATGAGGGGCAATGGTGGCATGAATATTTTGGTGGTAACCAATTGCTTCGTAATTAGACTTAAGGCTGGCATACAAGAGGAAAATTATGCCTAACATTGGAAATGTAGCCAACTACCTGGGAATAGTGAGGTCATGGATCTACTATCACCCTTTACTTAACTGGCATATTTTCTAATTGCATTTTAAATTCTTTGGATTTTAAATAGCTTATAGAATATCACAGTGGATGAGTGGTGGCCTCTGCCCTCCACCTTAGATTCCAAGGGCTGCTAAGAGAGTTGAGACCAAGAATAATATTACTTCTACTATTTGTTCTGATGGTATTTTGTTCGTTTATTTTGATTTTCATTCCTTTTTGTTTGAGAGAGAGGGAGAGAGAGAATGAGACAGAACATAAAAAAGAGGGGATCTGTAAGTAGGAAAGTGAGAAGGTACCAGGTGAGGAGGAATAGATAAAATATATTGTCTGAATTGTTTTAATAAAATTAGAAACATCATAGATTTTCAACATAATTATTTCATCACTTTCAATGTATATGTACATTAAATGTTTCATGTCATACAGCAGTGCTCTAAAATAAGGTCCAGAAATTCAAGATGTATCACTAGAACTACCATTTCTGTTATATCTAGGAGAGTATCAGCCACCAGGTCATCAAAAGAGACACATACTTAAATCCACTGCTCAATATTTCATAGAGCTAAAGGGACACATATTGTGAAGGCTCTATCTCTACTTTCCTTACCATTCTTGCCTATCTTATGGAAATGTTTGAGGTGTCCATTTTTACATTTACTGAAGTTCACCATTACTGTGTGTGCAGCAAATCTTGGGTTCCTGGGCTTTAAGTCAATTATAATTTGTGAATAGAGCTGGGTTATTTATCATGGGTAGATAGTTTTTGGTTTTAGATCTTTTCAGCATCTCCCACATTGCACATATTACATATAAAAACTCAGAGATGTTTCAGGCAGAGTCTGAAGTGCTTATATATTTATAGAATTAGTTACCTGAAAATGCTGTCAAAAGAAAAGCAACACCTATGGATGATAAAAATAATCTAGCCAAGTAGTTGGTTGAATCGCTCCTATGTCTTCCTTTGAGATCATCTTGCCTAGGAGGTCTGAAACATTCCTATTTTGGTGTATTTCTCTGAAAAGATGTTTTAAAAATATTTTGGAGTGACATTTATTAGTTAGTACTTTTTAAAATCCTACCTTAAAAAGGTATCTTCTATGGAAATTTTATGTTTTTATGCCCTTAAAACTCTCATTTGTCACATTAAAGTGCATGTTCAGATACAATAAACCTTACCTGTTTGCAAGGGTAAGATCGCACTCAGCTCTTACTGCTGAGCTCTGCATTTATCTGAAAACTTGAATGGTGAGTTTTCTTTATGTTGAAGTAGCTTGGAGTTATGTATGTTTATGTAACTCTGATGTATTTGTTTACATATACAATGACATTCCAAGATTGTACGCTATGAGAAATGACTACTTTAATGCAAAATAGAGCCTCACATGCAAATTTGTTCTTTGAATATTGTGTGCTTTGTTTCTATTCATGGAGTCATTGTGTGGTTTAAAAAATGATTCAGATTTTGCATTAAATGTTATATCATTAAAAAACAAACAAACTAGGTATCACCTGGCAAGAAGTATTAGCCTTACAGTAGAGAGAGATTCACTTTCTAAGACTGCTCACAGGTTGGCTTCCTGCCTGTGCCAATCTTCTAGTGCTTGATGGTCACAGTTAATATTTATAAGGATCTTATAATAATAATTTTCGATATTAATTTATTAAATCCCAACAGTAACCCATTGGCATCTTACTATTTAAAAGACAAGGAGCTAAAAATACTCTCAATATAAAAGAAAATAAAAAAGTGTTGTCTTAGAAATAGTTTCCAGAAGAACAGTTACTTAGCAAAGGCTAGAGAGAGTAGGAGGAGAGGGAAGACAGGGAGAGATTAGTCAGTAGATAAAATTAGACAGGAAGAATAAGTTCTAATGTCCATTTATATAATAGAGGGAGCACAGTTTACAGTGTTTAGCTCCTTTTAAATGGGGTCAGTAAGATGCTGGAATAATTATGGGGTTCCAAAGGGTCCCCTCAGAGAGCTGCTGTATTCATGCCTGAGATGATGGGCGTTCTAACTATCCTGACTCAATCATTTTATAATATATGCATGTAACAGGGTAGCAGGAAACACTTCTTCTATGCAGTCTTGTGATACTTTCAGTAACTATTCCATAGATGACAATGGAAAAGGAACAGATGCACACTATCTATGATCACAAAGCCACAAAATTGGAGAACTGTGATTAAAAGCAAGGCAAACTAGTTCCAGTATTTTTAAAACATCATTTTAGTAATTTTTGATCCTTTGAAACAAAGTGTCTTGATCATAACTACTCTGTACCTCCCCCCCAAATTGTCTCCAGGACTCCCCCCAATCACATATTACTCTGAACTTTGTATCTTATTTTAAATTTTAGTTAGGCAAAGCAGTCAAGATCATAATAAGGAAACCCATAGAAACAGCTATTGGGAGCTTACTGATTCCATGGGGCTGAACTAGGCCCCCTGAATGTGGATGACATCTGCATGGCCTGGACATTTTATGGGGACTTTGTAGTGGGACCAGAATTTATTCCTGTTATATGAACTGGCTTCTTAGAGCCCATTTCCTACAGAGGAACTCCTTGCTCAGCCTTGATATGAGGCTGGGGGGCGGGGAGGCCTGGTCCTACCTCTCTACATTAACTCACCCTGGGAGTCCTCACCCTCTCTGAGGAATGGATGTGGGGAAGCAGAGAGATGAATGGGAAAAAGAGATGGAGGGAGAACAGTGGTGGGTATGTTAAATAAAAACTGTTAAATTAAAAAAATGAGCAAAAGGAAAATGTAATCCCCTTAGTCTAATTAGTGCTACCCCAGTGGGCAGAGGTTTGGGGTCACCCACTGGGGATTGGACAGCTTGCCAATTGCCTCCCTGCCCCACTCCATAGACATCAATTACCATTAATTTCTCAGTCATCTCTCTCAGCCATGTTGAAAGTTTTAACTGGATGGAGCTTGCAAGACTGACCACAGTTCCTGGGAGATCCTATGTATAAAAGACATGTCATGCCCAGAAGACAGAATTTTACAACACTCCTCTTCATTCTTGAGATCTTATACTGTTTTTACCCCCTGGAGATACAATCTTCTATAAATACACATTCACAGTTGCTTACCTTCAGCATTTTGAAGAGTTATGAATCGTTGCATTAGTCACTATCTACTTCAATTAATGAAAAGATTTATTTAATCAAGGTTGAGAGCAGCACAAATCTATGAATATAAATATATACAAGGCAACTTGACAACATGACCATTTAGAAAAACAAAATGTTTTCACTAGAGTCTATGACCTCCCTAGCCATGGGTTTTGGCCATATTTATACTTTCAGGCATTTGAGCAGACTGCAAATCCAATCAAATGAATAGTTGGTTATTGTGCCATTTCACTAGCATGAACATTTTTGCCTGTTAGGTTGGTATTATACCATGAAAGATCCAGCAATAGATAAGACTTTTGGTGCTTTTCCTATCCTGGCATCCTGCACGTTGTACCTCCGTGCACTAACATGCAACCCAGGTATAACATTCCTTATACACAAAGGCTTTTATAATTATTTTTGAGATATTTTATAATTATGTCATTTTCCATTCTATTCTTCCTCCAAACCCTCCCATATATCTTCAACTTGCTTATTTTCAAATTCATGGTCTCTTGCTCTTTAACTGTTGTGGTATATATACATATGTAATATATATGCATATATCACAATGCAGATATACATAAATATCTATGTATGTTTATATTATATATACACATTTATTCCTAAATGCTTAAATACAGCCTGCTCGGTCTGTATGTTATTGCATGCACGTTTTTAAGGCTGAACAGCTGGTATTCGATAATTAAATGCTGTGATCTTCCCTGGGGAAGATGATTTCTCCTCTCTCTCAGCATCCCTTAGTTGCCTGAGCCTGTAGTTCTTTGTCCAGGGAAGGGTGAAAGCTCACGAGGCCCTAAAGGACTTAATATCTTACAACAGAAATATCTGCATATCCATATTCATACTGGCTGGAATATAAAACCAACCTAGATATTCATCAATTAACTAATAAATGGATACAGAAAATGTGAAATATTACTCTGCTGTGAAGAAAAACAAAACAATGAAATTTGTAGATAAATTAATGGAACATAAGGAATTATAATGAATGAAGTCAACCATGTCTAAAAAGACAAATGCCATATATTTTCTTGCATATGTAGGTACTAGTATGAAATATTTGACTTGCATTTTTAACATGGAGTACAAGGAGACACCAAGAAAGTATAAGTGGGATTTGGGGAGTGATGTGTTAAAGAATGAGATTAAATTATTATAGGTAAAATGAAAATGAAGGGAAAATCTGGAGTCAGAAAGGTATAAATGTAAGTATTCTTGGCACACTGCATGGTGGACCCAGCATGGTGCTAGTTGGGATGCAAGAATTCCTGGCCACAGAGCATGTGCGTGAAAGGCATGACCTCCTGTCCCAACATGATGCTGGCAGAGTGTGCCAAACAAAGGGCATGCTCCCAGGCATGGCTATGTAGATCTGTGTCCACCCCTTCTCTTAAAAAGAAATGCCACATGGCAGCCAGCTTCCTTCTTTTCTTCCTTCCTTCCTTCCTTCTCTCCTCTCTTTCTCTTTCCTTCTCTCTTCCCTCTCTGCCTTTCTCTCTCCTGCCCTTCTCCAGGTATCCGAACTCCCTAGAATAAACTCACGTGTGGCACCTGGCTGTAAGTGTGTGTGTGTCTCTCCCCATGAGCAAAATACTAACAAACACATGAAGGAGTAAGGTAAAGATTTACCAAAATGAGGTGTGTGTGTAAAAGCTATATGAAAGCTTATGTTTTTACAACTCAATAAGAAATTAAGAGGATATAACAAATACACATGATATAAAAGAATGGTGGCTTATAGAGAGTGGATGGTGGGATCCAAACATTGAAGTGGGGATGGGAACTAGTGAATGGGTGTAAAAGGGATTTAGATTATGGCTATCAAAACTTAGGATGTAAGAAAAAGCCTTAATAAAAACACACTAGTATATAAAATAATTAAAAATATAATTTACAAAAAAGATTTTTTTTTGCATGGGTAGACAATGCTTTTCCACAAAGAGATGGGTTATTAGATGAAAATCTCAGTTTCATGCTAGTGATACTTCTCTACAAAAGTTTCTGATTGGGGAGATGCAGGAGGTACTCAAAACAATACTAATGCTGCAGATATCATGTACTTTGGTGGCAGGGCATAGAAGAATGAAATGTTGAACTGACTGGGAATCTCTTCCGGCTGGTTAGTTCCAATACCTTTGTTCTCAAATACTTCACTGGGATAAGTATTTATTTTATAATTGATATAGCATAACTGTCATGAACATTAATAATTTTGACTTAATATCCAGTTTCTGTGTTGTGTAAGTTATCAATTATAATGTTTAAAATATGTTGAGATTCAAAAATATCCTTGTTTGTTTCTAAATTTTACAATTTAATGCCAACAACACAATGTTAGGACCTTGATGTGCTTTTGACGGGAAGACTAACCTCACAAGCTAGATGCATGTTGTCAAGGCTGTTCACAGCTAGACTGCATCTCATGTATATTTTATAAAATATCAAAGAGGTCAGGACTGCACAGAGTTACAGCGGCTGCAGGCTGCACCTGACATCTATTCACTTGTGTGTGCTTTTCTATGTGTGTTTGTGTGTGTGTGTGTGTGTGTGTGTGTGTGTGTATGTATGTGTGTGTGTGTGGTCTAAGAAGCTGAGATTTAATTACCTTGTTTATGGACTTTAGAGAGGTAATAGACCTTTCTAAATATGATAAATAAGTTACAAAGTTAAGATTTTTGCCTTTCTATGGCTTATATAATTGTGCTATGAACAAATAGCTTTATTACAAATACTCTTAGATTCTCTGTATGTATATATAGTATATCATAGATTTACTATATGTGTGTATACATCATATCTGTTGACATGCTTACCTGACCATGTTCGATTGGCCCTGTGTATCTACGTGTTCTGCAATATGTGGAAAAAAATATTGGGAGAAAGCTGTGTCTCTATTTTTTTATGAATAATGTACTAACACAATGATTTACATAGAACTTGCATTTTATTCAATTTTGTAAGTAAACCGGGCATAATTTCAGTTGTACAGGAGGGTGAAGTATTATAAGTAAATACTTCAAAAAAGGGACTTGATCATTTGTGGATTTTAGTATGTAAACAAACTCTGAGGGATGTCCTTGTAGGCACTGCTGTTCTCCTTCTGTCCTTTCCCATATACATATACATAAAGGTACACACACAGACAGATATACACAGAGAGAGACACAGACAAACTCATATAAATATACATAGACATGCACACAGATATACACACATAAACACATAGACATGCACACAGATAAGCACACACAGATATACACACATAAACACACAGACATGCACACAGATATGCATACATACATACAAAGACACAGATACAGACAGACATACAGACATATACACAGACACACAGACATATACACAGAGAGAGACACAGACAAACTCATATAAATATACATAGACATGCACACAGATATACACACATAAACACATAGACATGCACACAGATAAGCACACACAGATATACACACATAAACACATAGACATGCGCACAGATATGCATACATACACACAAAGACACAGATACAGACAGACATACAGACATATACACAGGCACACACACAGATATATACGCATACACACATACACAGAAACACAGAGACACACATGCAAACACAGACACATAATTTCTTTTGATTGTAGAAACTTTATTATTATAAATAGCTTTTCTGCTTAGCAAGAACTAATTATCTAAGGAAAGTAACCACTTTTTTATTTCTATGTATGAAAGTTATATAGGTAAATAGGATAATTGAGTTGTGAAAAATGATACATGGTAAAAACAGAAAAATAGGGACTAAAAGATGGAAAGCCACACACTGAAGTCAGCAAGAAAAGGAGAAATGGATAAATAAAGAAATGTATAAGAATTTCCATTAGACTCTAGAAAAAAATTAAGGTAAAATATTTTAATTCATAGACATGAGTAATAGCTAAAAAATTTAATGTTTATTATTTACTTATATTTAAATACGAGATTACATGATCATGTGTGCATTCCACATTTACCAAATTAAGTTGTGAAGGAAACATGTTCTAAAATCATAGCCTAATACAGAAATTTCTTTAGTGGGTAAAATCCTAAAAGATAGTTATACCATAATTTCACAGGATTTTTATTTTAAAGTATTTTTTGTTTCACAGATGAAAGACTTCTCAGATGTTGCTATACAGCTATTTATACGCTTTTACCCAGCAGTTTGGCAGATAGCTAAGTGAACTTTTTTATGTGCCAGTATCTGATCTTGCTATATCCATGTATGCATGCATCATCCATCCATCTATCTGTCTATCTGTCTATCTATCTACCTTTATCATATATCTACCGTATTTTTTTGTTCAATAACATCCTTTATTAAAATGAATGTTTACAATAAATAATGAAAAGGGTAAACTTTCTATTTCTTTTTGCAAGCACTGAAATTTCTGGTAATCCAATTGTATCTCTACTTTTTTGTTCAATTAAATTAGAAAATGGGGTTTTAAATCTCCATTGTCTTAGTTCAGGAAGAGAAAATAAGTGTACCCTAAAAAGTGACTAAATTGGAACAACTTTATAATGCATTGCTAATTTGTAGGCATTATAGCTCAGAAATTGTATGAAATCAACAATGAAATCAGTCATTTTATTTTATTGCTCTAAGGAAGGTCCCAGATAAATGGGCTCTGAAGTCAAGGCCTGAGTAAAGATGCACCCTAAGATTATAATATGTTTGTGTTTTGAGTGTCTACTATGTGCCAACTGCAATATTAGTATTAGTTGCAGAAGCCTTCCTCTTTCAGGCTATTGGATAAATTCATATAAACATAGGAAGTTAACACAGCTCCCTATCTGCAACAATTATAGTGCAAATTTCCATAAAAAGCATAAGGTTGTACAAATTATTATCAAATAATTATAGCCCTTAATGCTTAATTGGTTTATATGTTTTGAAGGTAACATATTTGAGATAATGGAAAAATTGTCTTTAGAAAAACCTTTAAATGGAAAGGCAGTAGAATGGCTTTTCCTTCAGATGTCAGTCTATTGGTTTGAATTATCTTTTAGTGAGATCCTTGGAAGGCTTACCCATTACCGCCAAGGCTGCTTCAGCTGCTCCCACACTTTGCCTTCCAACATTCTTTAGGAGATATTTATTCCCAGGTGGATCTTTCTGCTTGTTACTGACTCTCCATTATGTCCTGTCTACTTTTATTTTGTCCTTCCAGAAGAGAAAGGTGTGGAAAAATGAGCTCATGCAAACATATATAAATCCTTGGATAGCTACTGTAGCAGTCAGGCTGAACAATGTTTAAAGGGGTCATTACTGAGAAAAAGAATGGAAAGGGTTAATTTGTAAATAATGTTTAAAGGAGGAAGTTTTTTTAGTTGTCATAACAAATAGATGACATTTTAAACACCAGGGATAACATATGAACACCTGAAGAAAATATGATGCAGCAAACAGTTATATCTAAGTTGAAAAGAAATTAAATGAAAATATTGGAGATGGAGGTAAAGAAAATTGATCCCTTGATGAAGGGAATGCAAGGGCAGTGGATTTGTTGCTATGCAGTTGTTTTTCTGGTTGACTGTAAGATGAAGGAATATATAACTGGTTGAGTGTCTTGGTGAGAAGGCATCCAGGGACAGGTACAAGGGTTTTTGTTGTTGTTGTTGTTGTTGTTGTTGTGTGCTACACCAAATGCACAGCTTATAGACAGATTCTGTCCTCATTATTCACATAGAGGAGCTGTTTATACCAATCTTCAGTGGAAGATCTCTGTGTTTTTTAAATGATTCCCATTCTTTGGCTCTAGCTTGACCAGCTTTCTCCATTTATTACAATTAATATTCAATTATATTTTAACCGTACCTAACATCTACATTTGGATGTTACATAGTGAGGCTTTTATGTCCTTTTATGTTTTAGATGTACTAATTTTAAATTGTGTTTTTCTAGGGCAGTGATTCTCAACCTGTGGGTCGCAACCCTGTGAGAATCAAGTGACCCTTTCACAGGGTTTGCCAAAGACTCCAGAAAAAACACAGGGATTTACATTATGATTTATACTTGTAGCAAAATTACAGTTATGAGGTAGCAACAAAATAATTTTATTATTGAGGGGTCACCACAACATGAGGAACTGTATTAAAGGGTTAAAGTATTAGAAAGAATGAAAACTACTGAGGTAGACTAACCAGAAGTTCCAAGTATTAAGAATGACTCTGAACAGAGTCTAAGGCTTAAATAGGTCTTATTCACCCTTGTATTTACAAATATGGAAACCCTGTAACTACAGAAAACTACAGTGGTATTAGTGTATATTTGGTGTTAGGTAGTCTCACTTAATCATCCTGAAGACCACATGTAGTATAGAGTAGGATTGTCATCATTTTGCAGATTAAGGCACTAATATGCAAAGATGTGGTTGTCTGGAGATATAAAGGTGATGAGATACAGTATCAGCATCAATGCTACAACCAAGTCTTGAATTCCTAGCATCTAATGCCAGAGTCTCACACATGTCCCTGCTCCATGGCAGTATTTTTATTGCTCTAACAACAGCCTCTCATTGTAATTCTTAAAGCAATAAATAGGAAAGTAAATAAATACAAGTGCTCACAGACAGCAGCCTTCCGTGAAACTACTCATGGAATGACACATATATGCTTTGTCCCTGTTCCCCTAAAGCAAATAGTGATGTTACCCTGACAAGAGATTAAATGAAACTAATATAAGGACTCAATCATTTGTGTATGAACTGATCAATACAACAATATTGTAGTTATATTCAGACTTCTTCTTTCTCTGGGGTAGCCTGCTGTATGGAATGTTTAATTGAGTGGTTTCAGGTCAAAATTAGTTGCAGTCAGATCATCAATTAGATTTCCATGTGTGTCAGCACAAAGTTAACCTATTGAAACCCCTGCAATAAAGTATCTAGTCCTTTTCCAGAGCACAATTCTTGTCTTGAATTTCTTGCAACTAGCATGCCCAGACATGATTTAGATGTATTCTTACCCAGAGAGAGCAAGAGATGGATTAAGTAACATTCCCTGCGGTCCTTTTTTCCTTAGAGCAAATACTCTCTATCATTCTAAGCTTCTTATTCTGAGTAATATTTGAACTCATCCTCTGGATTCCCCTGAACAATTCATGATACTGCCTCCGTGGTTGAAGTACTTGGATATATTCCTTACTATTCAAACTGCATTCTACTTTTAACTTAATATGCTCTTTTTTCATTCCAGTGGTTTGACTTTTACCATCCCAGCTTTGTTCTTTATTTCCAGAGTTTATAGACTGTCACTGGGATTTCCTCTGAGTCTTTTATCCAAGTCAGCAATTCTTTGCTGCTCCAATCTTCTGTTATAACAGGCTTCCTGTTATTCATATCTCTGTTCTCTCACTCTCAATTTGTTCCAGATTTTCTGGTGGAGGAGATTCCCCTGAACCAAAAGTAATATTGCAGCTGAAACCACTTGAGAATTGAGAACAGTATTTATGCTTCTCTTTTACCATTATGTCTTTCCTTCTATAGTTCAAAATAATTTGCCACCAGTGCTGTCATTTTGCAGGACAAACTCACCTGGATGGGATAGTATATGACCCCCCGATTGCTCCCAACAGGTCTCTCTCAGAAGACAACTTCTCTATGGTTTTCTTTCCCTTCTTACATTGATCTGCATTTTCATTTATTTGCCCTTGGTGTGGGAAGCTGGCCTTGTCCCAACCTGAGTTGTGTTTTGCTACTCGATCCCAAGATCTGTAACTCCTCTCAGATCATCTGTGTTATTTCTGAGTCCTCACTGATGTTTTGCGACACCCCCTAGCTTAATGTCATCTTCTGATTTTGTTATCACACTGTTTACTATGATCTGAAGGTTATTAAGAAGATGGATAAACAGAAAATTATGACTTAAACAGATATCTGTGGAAGATTTTTTTAAGTCCTTCAGCAAATTGGTGCTATTGATTCTATGTTTCTGCATTATTTGACCAATGTCTCATCCAGCTTGTTCTATGAACAGCCTGTTTTCATGTCCAAGTGACTTCAGTCCTGACGTGTTGTTCTCCTGTGACACTTTATAGTCATCCAGACAATTCATCAGGTTTTCCTGGCACCATTTACTCCTTATTAAGTCTAATTTTATTGGGCTGTGTCCATTGTTCCCTAGATTGTAGCAATTCTTTACACCAGCAAATATGGCTAGCCTGATTTCTTTGCATGTATTATTTTTGTGTAAACCTAGACTGTAGGTGAGAAAGGAATAAAAGAGCAGGAATAGACTAAGTCATCTGGCTGGTCTTGGGAAGTCAATATACACAAATCAATGTGATGATTGAGCCTATCAATTTGGTTGCAGTAAGAAAATGCCTAGGATGTGTGTGTGTGTGTGTGTGTGTGTGTGTGTGTGTGTGTGTGTGTGTGTGTGTGTTACAGAGAGTAACAGTTGTAAAACAAAACTCATAATATGGGTAACACTATCCAATGGGCTGGAGTCAATGATTGAATAAAAGAAGGAAAGGAGAAAACCAGATAAACAGCAATGTTACTCTCTCTATTTCCTGGCTTGCTGAGATGTAAGTCTTCAGCTCATGTATTGCAGACTCCAGCCCCTCCAGCTGCCAGGCTTCCCTTGTCATGGTAGACTGCACTATGAAATCATTCACCCGCTAAGTGGCTCTGTGTCAAGTACTTGGTCACAGCCAACGAAAAAGAAACGTAGGTTCATGCCAGCATATCGTTGTTAAAAGATTTAAGAATCATTCATGGATTCTTCTGTATAAAGAGATAAAAATAGGTTATGTGATTTTGAATGGTGACTTATGTCTAACTTGTATTAAAAAATCGAATGACTGGATTTTGAAATCTGGCAGGAAGGAGCCACAGCTGTAACTAGAGAATATCTGTGATGTTCTTGGCATCGTGGAAACATGAGTATCTTAGTTCACAATGACATCAACCCTGAAAGGCAGACAATTGGGGGTACACCACTAATCTCTGGCATGTCATGAGCAAGATCGTCAGAAAGTGGTACTTCCTCTTGAGGATGCAACCTCTTTCTGGAAGCAGAAATAGGCTGAGTCCAGAACTTATTGACCTTTCAGCATACATGTATGTACATATAGCCTAGCCTGTCCAAATTAAGTCCAAATAGCAGACTTAAATTTCTCCCTTTAAATAAAGAGGAATAAAAGTGTTCAATTGGGGTAGGGAGCAAAACCAGTTTCCTCTGTGCCATATGGTTCCTCTACAGTTAGAATAAATCTAACACAGTTTTTGTTTTCTTGTGCACTAACTTTAAACAATGCTTTGAACTTTTCCCTTAAACCAACAGGGTTGATATCCCTTTGTGGGTCTAATGTCCTTTTCCCAGGAGTCACTTAAGACCATTAGAAAACACAGGTATTTACATTATGATTCATAATAGTAGGAAAATTAGTTATGAAGTAGCAACAAAATAATTTTTTGGTTGGGGATCACCATAACATAAGCAACTGTATGAAAGGGTCATGGCATTAGGAAGGTTGAGAACTGCTGCTCTAAAAGAATATAAATCCTTTGGAATAGAACCTTTGCTTATCTTCTTAACTATATTGTCAGTTTTCCTTCTGTCTTCATTTACATTGGTTTAATCAGCAATTCTCTATTATAGAGTGCCACAATGACCATGGAGAGGAAATTGAATCCCTTGAGGTAGAAGATACCTTTCATAGACTTTATAATCCAGTTGAACTTTGCTTTTGTAGTTTATCTATGTCCATTTAACATTTCATAAGCTACATAACAAGAAGAAATGAGTACAATGATATGTGTTGCAAACTCCAACTCCTATTAAGAAAATATTTTTGAGTCCTTTACCTAAAATATCAAATACTGAATGTTTAAGAGGGTGTAGAGATTTGGGCAATTGGAATGTGTATGCACATGTATGCATTCACATAAGCATTCCCATGTATTTTGTATAATTTGTATTTCTATCAAAGGATTATAGATTCATTTGACTAAGCAGCCCATACTTTATGCTCTTTCTTTCTTACTATTTTTCACTTTCCTTTGGTGCTGATTTTGTTGAGTGTGCCTTATACTTTAGTTTAGATTTTCCTTATTGAACAATGTACTTTTCTTGCTCAACAACACTGACATTTGGGTAAATGGAAAGAAAATGAATTTGGGAGCTATGTGTTCATAATGCCACATTGCTACCCTGAAATCTATGCACATAATCTACTTGGAAGGCACTGAGTCCCACTGGAACAGAGAGCCAGAAGTATCCTGCATTGATTTATGGCACCTGCTACAGCTGTTTGGATCGTAGCAGGCATTTCATCTGCAGCCAAATGCCACTGCAATTCCTGGGTAAGTCTAGATGGAGGTCATATTTACTGGACATGTTTATAATCTGTAGAGTGATCTCAGCCATGGTGGGCTAATTTATCAAGATCAATCACTAAGGGAGAATTTCAGAGGTTATGTTCTTTATCCAATTTTCTATGTACTAATGAGATGGCTGAAACCTGTTAGGAATCTTTCTGATTAGGACTCTTCTGAGACTCACCAAAGAATATGACATTTATAAATCTAAGTAAAAGGTGACTTGGTCACCTGAATGGTGATTCATTCCATGATGAGATGTTTCCCTGGCCCTAGCAGACTACATTATCAGCAACCAATCAAAGACAAGGTCAGACTTTAATTGAAAGTCTTGATAGGACCTGCCCTTTCCTACCGAATTCAAAGGGCTTCTTTTATTATTAAAATCTATTGTTTAGGGGTTTCTGGTAGCAGTTTAACAAAAAGTTATCTGCTTAATGATTACATGTCTCAGGCTAAGAAGAAACACAAGTTAAAATTGCTACAGTAGAGTGTAATAAGGTTTATAACTCCAGTCTGACACTTTGCAGTGGTAGTGGTGGAAATATTCATAGCTAATGTTTAAATTGTTCCTTATTGGTCAAAAGTGTGTTAAATACTTAACATATATAATTTTCTTCAGTCCCAACAACAAATTCATGAGTTAAGTCCTACAGTTATGACTATTTTATAAATAGAAAAACCTTAGATCTAGATTGTTGATAAAAATCCTCCCTTAAATACATAGCCCATCCTGGGTGTCACTGTGATTATTTTGCCCTGTTTTTGCTAAATATTTTCAAAATTGGTATCTCCATTATTGGATCATCTCAACTTCATACCTAGCAAGGCTTTCAATCTGGAATTCTCCATTGCTAATGAAATCCAATCACTGGAGCGGCAACATGGTTTCTCTTGTTCCGAATCCAGTATTGCTGGGCTTTTCCTTATTGAAAAGAGACTCTCTGGATTCTCTATACTATGTTTGTCCCATGCTTCACTGAAACCAATGCCTGTCCTTTCCCATTTATTGTCACTTCTTTTTCTGCTTAATTCCCTATAATTAGAACATTTTAGCTTGAGTCTAGCCCTCTGTCTGAACCATACGACAGAGGTCATACACCTTATAGGTAACATATACTTTTCCCTTTTTTCTTTTATCTTCTTCTCTTTTTTGTTCCTTTCTTTCTTTCTTTCTTTTTTGTTTTTTAGACACAAGGTTTCTCTCTGTGACAGTCCTGGCTGTCCTAGAACTTGCTTTGTAGACCTTCCCTGGACCTCATACTCACTGAGATCTGCCCACCTCTGTCTCCCAAGTGCTGGGATTAAAGGCATGTGCCACCCCAGCCTGAATAACATACTTTTCAAGCAGCCTGATAAAGTCTATGAACTCAAAGTCTATGAACTAACCCTAACCCTAACCCATATATCCAAAAATTAAACCCTTGTTTTAATCCATCTATTTTATCATCAGTCTGTTTGTGAAGGCTGGAAGTCTCCTGTGAATCATCATTTTCCTTAAATACATACCTTACTCTGTCCCACTCCCTTTAAATTTTTTTCTCAAGACAGGATTTCTCTGTGTAGTCCTGGCTGTCCTGGAACTCACTTTGTAGACTAGGGTGACCTCAAATTCAGAGATCCACCTGTCTCTGCCTCCCGATGCTGAGATTAAAGGCATATTACATCATTCTTTAACAACACTGTTCCTTTTCTGCTATCCTATAATCTTTACATCTTGCCCTGCCTCCTTTACCACTTTGTCCCTAAATTCTGAATGGTACATAACAATGGTCACTGGATAAATTAGAGTTTGGAGTGGAAAAGAGACAGGTAGCTCACAGTGCATTCCAAATCTTCATGAAAATCTCCAGATAGAGACACGGAATAAATTTGTATTGCTATAACAAAAATTGTCGATGGAGAGCAAAGAGCTACAGGCCCCCTTTCCGATATCCTCTCAACAGTTTTACCTTTCGATTTCCTGTTTAATGGCAAACCACACCACTGGGGGAATTGAACGCTGAGAAAAAGTACAAAACTGAAGTGAGGGCTCTTTCCAAGACTCATTAGCGAGAAGAGAGCTTTCCACAGCTATTTCTCCCTGGGGACCAGGACAAGAAATTGGTGAGAATCAAATAGTTTGGCCAAGTGGCAGAGTGCAATAACGGTTCTCCTCACCCTCCTCCTGGCATCTCCCCTTCCTTGTAAGCAATCAAAGCCAGATTCGGCTTGTCAACATCTCTAATATTCTCGATTTAGTACTTCTTGCTTTCCTACCTTTTCATCCTTCCTTTTCTTCTCTCTCCCACTCCTTTTCTCTTCTTTCTCCTTTCCTCTGCCTGTTCCTTCTGACTAACTGGGGCTAATCCCTTCTCATCCTGTGTAAGCTAAACCCTAAATTACACAGCATGTTTTCTTACAGCATTCATCAGGGTTGAATCCGGAGAAGGCAGAAGCAGGCTGTGTGTTTGGACTGCTTTTGTAAATTTGTGTTGATTTCATTAACCTTGATTATTTATTTCTGTAGAGGGTCAGTATAGTCTTTAAATGATTGTGATAAACAAATATGCACAAAAGGTACTGTGAGAATTCTTTCAAGCTGACTTGTGTTCAAACAGCCTCGACTCTGAGTCATGTAGTTGTGATCAGGATAACAATGGTCACATTGCAGACAATGACAGTTAATCCTCTGTATTACCTTTAGGGTGATATTTGTTAGGATGGAAGGGTTTTGTGAGAATGTAGTATTTCCTGTCTTCCTCTGCTCATTGGGGAAGTTGAAGACATCCCTGTAAAAGAACTGAAGCCTGAAGAGCATTTGAGGCTGGCTTTCCCTCTGGAGGTGCATGTTTTCCTTATGCACTTGATTCTCACTTTGAGGTCTCTTCATCTTCCCTCAGAGGGCCCTTTTCACCTGAGTGAGCCTCAGACAGGGAGTCATCTGTGGAGTGAATCGGCAGTGAGCTACACAGCATTGCCAAATGGAGACAGTGTCACTCAGGCTCTATGAACTGAAGCAGCCTCCAAAGCGCTTCTGGCGAAGAGCCAGAGGCCATTCTCTTCTAGGAAAAAAACACAAAGACCGAGATCGCAGCTTTTCGTCCTCTTGCAGGGCTGATTCATACAGCAGCATTGACATTGAGCCTCCAGAGAGCTGTTCTCTTCCCAGTCTGGCTAAAAATATCCAAATTCAGATTTATAATGACAAGGGCTGATAAATTTGCTGGGGAAATGCAAGCAGTGTCACTGGAGTGCTAGGAAACCTGTTCTGATAAATTGATGTGGGGAAAAGAAATTGCCAAACACGGCAGAGACCCACTGTGCCATCTCCCCTGGGATGATGAGCAAAGTGAGCATGTTTTCCTTGTCATCAAAGTTCCTTTTTGTACAGGGGAGGCAGGAGAGAGAGACAGATTACAAAGGAGCACAGAAAACATCCGATCAAAACCAAGCCTTATCCTCCATGTGACAGCCACCAGGGCGGATCTCTGGCAAGAAAAGTACTGCCAGAGTTTGAAACTAAAGATGGTTATTTAATAGGTATAATTTCTTTTATCCACTGCTGTACCCTGCCCCCGCCTTTGTCAAAGAACTTGCCAACAACTGGTACATTTGCTCTTATCATTTTAGATCATTAACTCTGGAAATTAATGTTGACATCATTTTCTAGTTTTGCCTTGCGGCAACTTTGAGCTGGTACCTAATCTGTTGGTGGATAAGGCAGGATTGGAGATTTTCTCTATGAAACATTTGATAAGGCCAAAATGCTATGGTTGTGCATTCTCTACACAAATGATATAGACCTAAGGCTAAGATACAAGGTTTCAGTGATGACTTGTGATGCCATTGATGGACAGCCCTGATGCCATTTAACAGCAGTGTCGTGATCCTCATTCTCTTTTTCAATATCGAAAAAAGGCTTGTGCTTACATTTTAGGTGGCACTTATGCAATACAACTTCAGAATTGAAAGCCTTTTAAGTCTCTGCTTTTCAGAGTCCTTCCTCTTCACCTGCTTTGTCTGTGATCAGTTAGCAATTGTTAAATTTGAGCCCTGCTTAAAATAAATAGCCAGTAGCCAAAAGAAATCCACAGTAAACAAAAATATTTTTTAGGATTTGGTAGGAAAGTCAAGATGCAAATACTTGATGCGTTTGTAAAAGAAAAAGGGCATAGATGGTCTAAGGGCATGATTAGATACCTTTCAAAGCTAACATTACATCATGGCTATGGTGAAATCTAGATATTAGGGTGTAGGTAATGAGTCTGAATATGAGTTTTTGAATTATTAATGTCGAGAGGGAAAAGATAAGTTAGTATAGACCAAAGATAAGATAGAGATTGTGCATGGGAACTGTAACATACTTAAATATTTCTCTGGCTTGTTGAAGTATAAACAGAAGTAAAAATGTAGCTGGGGAAAGAGGCAGGCAGTCTCCTCTTGCCCCTCACTTATGACACTCTCAGGTAAATCTGTTCTTACTCAGAAAGAGTAGTAACTTCTGTCAACCAGCAAGATATAGATTTTTCAGAGCATTTTTCTGTATATGTTTCATAAAATAGAGCAGTTTCTGTCTTTTTAGCAATCACAATATGCAGAGAAACATCAATCAAACATAGCACTGAAGTTTGGGGCTTTAGCCATGATGCTCTTCTGAAAGTTAAGCTTTAAGAAGTGAAAAGGTGTTAGTTGGTGAGGTGATAGCATCACAAAAGGACTGTGAAGCTGTCACTAGGGTTCTGAAGACACAGCAGTTACTGGGAGTTGTGATTTGTGATAGGTTATTCTCTGTGCTCTGATAGATTTTATCTGGAAAAGCTGAACAACAATATCCTATGATACGTTAAGTAACAGACGCTAATGAATAGGTTTCTATGTTTTTAATGTACACGGGGAAACAAAAACATGGAAGAATACTATATGAAATTGACTTCATCAATTCCTATTGGTCGGACCCGTGCTCTCTGGGTGGTCAGCAAGTCAGGTCTGGGCCTGGAGACTGAAAAGACACAGACACTTGGGTCATCCAAAGAAAAATGCCACTTTATTGAAGCTCATCTCAGTTTATATACGGGGCTTCTATATTCCAGTTTATATGTTCCACAGTGGAAATTCCCCAGGTGGTTGGAGAACCACTGACTTTAGGTCAACAGCCCAAACTTTCTCTACTAACCCCCACAGGCAGGAAGGCAAAAATATAGCAGACAATGGGTAAAGAGTACAGGATATGTAGCTAGCAATTAACAGTCCTGCCTTCAAGGCTCAGAGTGCAGGTGAAAGTCAAAGCAAGGGCCTACACCTATTCTTACCTCTCTCTGCTTTTCAATATTGTTTCCCTTATTCAGTATAGAATCATTGCAATGGAGCCAGACTAGCCCTAGCCATGCATTTGAACAAGTGTTCCATTAAATGCTAAACTTCATATGAGGACAGGGAAGTGACTTGGGGAAAAAACTGTTTTAACATGGCACATCTCTTTTATGACACAGTAAGCAACATGTAGGCTAATAAAGTTTTATTAGAAGTAGGTTAGAGAAAGGTTATATACCTTTGTAATGTAGATTTTATAATTGCTTAGAGTGTAAGAGATATGCTTAAAATGCTTTATGTTGTTGGAAAAGAATGCATAAATATACCCAAGTATAATAATGGGCTTTCCAAGAAATCTTTGGTGGAGTTTATGGCATTAAACAATTCCTGCTTGACCTATTCTGTGGTGTGGCTAGCCCTCACTATGTGTATCACAGATCATTACTTAACTTTAACTCTTTTTAAATTTTTTAATTGATTCTTCTCTCATACAATACAGCCTGACTGCAGCTTCCCCTCCCTCTATGTCTCCTAGCCCTCCCCCACAACTTCCCATCTCCTACAGATCCACTCCCTCAGAGAAGAGCAGGCCTCCCAGGAATTTCAACATGGCACAAGAAGATAAAGCACATGCAGGCTTCTATCGTATTTCTATCTCCTAACTGAATTTGGATATCGCAAAGCTTGTTTCTGCCTTTGAGAAAATGGACAACTGTTCCAGCGACTTCTATTTGTGCTTTATCTAATATGTAAAACATGACCCATTTGCCTTGGTAAAATAGAAGCCAATTTACAACCAAGAGCAAACGTCTCAAATGTTCTGAGTACTGGAGCTGGTGGTCTACACTGGCTTTGAACCAGTCCTTTGGCCTGGACAACTCCAGTGAGAACAGAGCTGGATATTCCATATATTAAGGTGTTGTTTTGTCTGTCATAGAAGGAAAATAAAAGAAATGGAGAATTATAAGGTGTAGGGAGATGGAGAGAAATACAGAGAGGTGAGTTGTGACTGAAATTTGGCTGGAGGAAAATGTCAAATTCATGGCTTCTTAATGACATTATACTTTATCAAATAAATGTCACAAAATAAGAGATTAAGCAAATTCTAACCCAATAGGTCAGGTGAAACATAGTGAAAGAAATACATTCACATGAAAGCAATGCAGTGTTAAGCCATAGTGGGAGCTGTTTCTAACGTGTGTCTCATATCTTTTCATGTCTCTGATGAGGAAATACTGTAAGCAGAAGAACTAACTCAAAATCTCAAAATTAAGAACTAGAAAACATTCCGAAGCACAGTCTGCAAGAGATAAGAAACTGGGGAGAAAAGGTGAGAACCATAGTGTAGGTGGGAATGTATTGACGTCTGTGCTTCGGAGCCCACTCTAGGAAACACTATTGATTAACAGGTTAGGTCTTGTGAGAGATGGGGTGGGAGGGACCATGCTTGAGTAATCCTGGCTGCTTGGGCTTTGTCTGTCAGGACCTCTGCTAGCTCCGGGGAGAAAGTGATTTTCTACTCCTTCGCTGTTCTTTCTCAGCCTCACCAAGTAGAGATGCAGGCAGCTGCTGGTGAGGATTAGCAAATTGAAAAGCCCAACCTTGGAAAAGCCTGTAATTTCATCCTGTACAAGAGCCATTATTTCTCTGACTATGAAAATCAAATGATTTGTATAACCTGAACAGCTCCTGGCAGGGCCTGCCACTAGGACTTCCCCAATCCCAGCATTTTACAAGAGAATTAGTGTAAGAGATGTAATACAGCTCAGTGTTAGAGCATGTGCTTAGCTTGTGCAAGATGCTGGTTCCTTCATGAGCATAAAATAACATGGGGTAATGCAAATATGTAGACACTAGCTTAGACACTGGATTAAACCAAGAAAAATAATGAGGGAGGAGACAACTTTAAATAAGAATCTTCTACTGGCCTGTCATTGTATCCTATGTATGCTAACATTCGTAATAAGTCTCTGGTAATCTGCTGATAAGATGTTGATTCATGGCCTGAGAAGATGGATCAGTGGTTGAGATGGCAAACTGCTCTCACACATTAGGGTGTAATTTCAATTCTATGGGATCCCCTGTTCTCTTGTATCCTTCATGGGCACCTGCACTCATAGATACATTTCTCTACAGTCACACAAACCCAGCACAATTAAACATATTTACAAGAAACAAAACCTCTGTGGTTCTTGAAATGAAAAGTGCTGGGATTTGAACTCTACCCTTTATGTCTAAGTTTGTGTGTCTTTTTGTTGTTGTTGTTGTTGTTTTGAGAGCCATGAACCATCTGGCTCATGACTTAGTAACCATAAGGTGAATAAAAGATGGAAAATAACCTGAAATTCAAACCAGTTTTCTGTATTAGCTGTTCTGACTGAAACTATTGACTAAACAAGTTTTTTTTTTTTTTTTTTTGAGAGTGAGCATGAACTTCAATTATCCAACTCTCTGCTAAGAATTAATAGAATCATATTATTTCTTTTATGAGTGGGGAGAGGTACGAGAGATCTGACACAGTACCTGTAGAGTATAAAAAGACAAAATGGGTATTGAAAGTAATAGTTGTCAAATACCACAGTGTTCTCTTCCCTTAAAAACGAAAATTTATTGTGAGAAAAGTATAGAAATCTTGCTTTGGCCAAGTAAATTAGGTATTTTGTTTTATCTTGGTTTTTGGTGGGTTTGCAATGGGATCATTTAAGGAGGTGCTTAATGTTTTAGAGGCATTTAAAGTATAATACACATATGTCTATATGTAATCCCACATTCATGGAATCATCCACATGCACTCAAATCTGTGAATAAAAGACAGGGTACCAAAATACATCTGAAATGTCTCACTTCTTTATTTTCTGTCTATTTTGCTCCAAGAGGCGGGGCACTTTGTTAAGAGTAGCATATAATAGTAGAAAGGTAAGTTGAGCCTTGTGTATAATTTTCACTTTGTAATAGATAGATTTCTAACATGTAATTTCATCCAAAATTTACTACTGAATACATTATTAGTATAGAACATTACTAATGAGACATTTAAAATTTTTCTTAGCAAGTTTTCAGACTGCATTATGAATTTGGTTGGTAGCTTATCATCACTCTCATTCCATCAGAGATGAACATGTGGGGTGAGATGGGGGTAAGGACTTCTACATGCTTAACAGGAGCTTACTTTTCTCAGTACGATTAACTCTGTATTATATCTATTTTATGTCATCTGTTTTAATGCTAATATATAAGACAAAATAGTTGTCTCTTTCCCCATCACCTTCTCCCTCAAAACATACACACACAAACACGAGAGAGAGAGAGAGAGAGAGAGAGAGAGAGAGAGAGAGAGAGAGAGAGAGAGAGAATTGGCAATGTATCACAGAGCAAAATATAGTAAAACTTCTGATTAAAGGTACCAGGTAGGTGCAATGAACCTGTAATAAGAACATTCTGCTACATTTAACTAGAATTAAAAAAAAACAAAGAAAAACCAAATGAAACTCTTAAAGATGCTTGGGAATTTGCAAAATATTTTGCTACTCTCTAATCTTGTGTAACTTAGCAGAAAGACCATGAAATGACAGCTACCTTGCCATCTGGGTTCCAGCCTTTCTAGTGTAACTCTATTGCATTTTTAAACCTGTACTTGTTGCTGGGTGCAGAGATGTGAACTAGACTGGGAACACAGCCAAGGACAGGTTCTGTACAGATGACCAAGTGCCTGTGCTCAAAATGAAGACAGAGCTATGCACAGCAAGAGAAAAGTACAAGGTCTTCAGTTGACCTATGCAACATGGTAGAAATCTTTGAAGAAAACAGATGTGGGCCTTCATTTTGAGAAGAAAGCTTTATTGTTCTGTAACATCTGTATAACTCTTTTATGTTATGTTTACAGAACAATGCTTTTCCCCTCTGTGTATAGATTAAAAAAATGAGTTATTAATTGTTTAGCTCCTAGATATATTTCTAGGATACTAAGGAGACTTAGAGCCAGCTGAAACTGCCTGTCATTTGAATTTTCCATGCTGTAGGTGATGAGTTCCCACAAGGAAACCTACGTCAATGGAACAGAAGATATTAGAGTCAGAAAGACATGACTGGAACACTGCTTCTGCTATCACTTTCTTCAACCATGGAAATCGTTTCTTCTCATGGGGTTTAATTTTTTTCTTACATTGGGTAAATGTAAGCACATCAACTTTCAGTGATGAAGAAATGACATTTTATGCAAATTCTGGTGCAGGCTCTGGCACATATTAATTGCTCAATAAATATGAGATTTGCCTCTTTTCTCCTCCAAGAACTTGTGTTTTAGTTCCTGACCCTTGTCTGAGTGTTTTGCTCTTGAACTGCTCCTTTACCATCCAGATTAGACTGAATTATATTAGAAGCTAGGTAATTTTTATTTTTTATTGATTAAAACAAATAATCATATTAGGAGTCTAAAGCACTTTGGTTTTTAAAAATTCACTAAGCAAATGTCTATTGAGACCAAATTCCAATGGAAACTTCTAGAAAACTAGAAATAAATAACATAATCATCATCCTAAATTATCTTTATCTTCATTCCACTTTTATATAAAATCACAAGGCAAAAATCAATTTAGAGGTTCAGAATCTCAGAAGAACATTGAGCTTGTTCTTGAATTTATCTTTATGGGTCAGAGAAACACTAGAAACTAAAGATATAAAATAATTCTAGTCTAACAAATAAATGGAAGGCTTTTCAAATGTTGCCATCCCCACCTGAAACTTAAAAAAAAAGTAAGGATATACAGGTTCCACGTGAATGGCTATCATTTCGGGGCATGTAGGCACTAGGTTTCTTAAGAGCAAGGTATAAAGGAAGAATTACATAATCTGATTTGCTTTCTGGAAACTCATCTGCAATGGAAATGCTGTAAACTATCTAAATCTATCAGAGACTATATAGACATATGACTGGAAACTACAATCAAAGTAAAGGTTCTGGGGGATTATTAAGCACAGTTCCTTTATTAGCTTATACATTCCTGTGATAAAAACCAAACAGAAACAACAGTAAGAGATAAAAGATTTATTTGAGCTTATTCTGTAGACTTCAGAGGCATGGGATGATGATCAACTCAGTGGTAGCAGGATCCTCCTAATCACAATGAACCAGAGAGCAAAGCAGAAGTAAGGTATCAAGTATAAACTTCAAAGGTTCATTGACATACCTCCATCTGTTCTTACCTCCCAAAGTTTCTATAATATCAGAAAATAGTGAATCCAACTGGTAACCAAACACAGTATAAATCTGGAAAGATACATCAGATTTAAACTATAGCATGATGAATGGAGGTTCAATCTCACTGTCTACTTAAAACATGTATACAGTGGGGGTTTCATCTTAGAATACCTTCGTTGAAGAAAAGTTCTTTACTGAATATTATTACAACCTCATTGGTTAGTTTCTATGATGCATAAAGAGAGGAGTAGAGCAACCATGGACTACACTCCAGAACAGGTGCAAAGAAGAACTTTTTCTTCTAAGTCATGTCAACAGGACTCTGGACAGGACTCGGGATTTCAATCACCTTTCATTTTTCCCATCAAACTTGAGAGCTTATTTCATTCTATAATCCTAAATCATATTAGAATGCAAATTAATTAAGTTTATTTCCCCCAAATATTGCCTTTCTTGAGGTCATTCTAATGATTTTAATTTCCAGTAAGGAGCTCATTTTGGTAGTTCATTGTCAAAGAATTTATAAATAATTAGAGCTCAGAGTACTAATCTCAAACTCAACTAATGATGGAAGCCTCTTTAAATAAAGTATTCATTCCCAAACCTCAAGGACTCTCTCTTCTCTTTCTGTGTCCAAACCAAAAAAAAAAAAAATGTGACTCAAAATCTTACTGTCCTATGATTACATTTTCATTATTAAATAATATGGAAGCTACAAAAAGATTTAATAACATCAAGAAAAAACTTTTATCTCACTGGGCAAGGTAACTTTTTGTAACTCTTCCACACAAAGGTAAAATAATCAAGGGGAGTTTTTTCTTTTTTCAAGGCCAAAATGACCAAAACCATGTTTGTTCTCATCTACGAAAGGCAAAAGTAAATAATCATTTTTTCCTAGACTAAAAACTACCATATTGTATCCTTCTATGTGAGTGTTCCAGCCACAGTTATATTTTATATACCATAACTTTAAATGTTTTCCTGGTAGATATCTTCTATATTTTAGCAGCTATATACTCTATTTCCATTTATATATGAACACATAGCACTCATAAACAAAGAGGTATCTTTTTGTTTTAGAAAATGGCCTGTTATAGTAATTGCTTATTTATTGAGAACCTGCTTAGACAGGTTATAACAATAGAAAGAAGTGACCCCACACACACAAACACAGAGATGGGAGAACTGGAATTCAAGTCTAGAAGCAGTTAACTTTGAGCTTTGGGTTGTTACGTTTTCCCATGCAAGGATTTTGGAGATATAAATTATGTGGAATCGTATTTTATGTTGATTATAGAATTTGAAGGATGGAATGTAATAGTGGGAAACTTGGGGATTATAGGTGCATTAAAGTTGAGAAAACATTCTGGAATTCTATAGGAATGTATTTAGGGAAGCAACAGTTAGCAGTATGACCTTAGGACTTTGGCTACACATCTAAATGACTGTATAAATTTGACCTACATACCTGACATCTTTGAGGTTTCCTATCCTCATCAGTCTTTGGAACTTGTCTTTCACAATTAAAGTGGGTAAGAAAAATGATGTATGCACAAGAAAGCATAGGAGGAGAGAAAATGCATTGGCTTTGCAGGGGACAATTCTTCCTTAGAATAAAATCAGAGATGCTTTTCTTTGCAGTCAAAGAAATCCTTGCCTTTGCAGAGGAGATTTGAATACTGTACTAGAAAGGTATCTTATATATAAGAAGCTAGTAGTTGTGACTTTTTAAGATTTTAAAACAATGCAATGTTTGTTTGCATTTGCTTGTACAAGTAACTATATCTTTTGTTGAAAAGTAACCAACCAGGCATACTTGGAAAAATGTCTCAGTTTGAGAAATATCATTAAATTTGCCAAGAAAGCTATAGATTCCCATTAATATCCTGTGTTTGGGTCATGATATATTTTTCCATGTTTGTTTCCTTTCAATGAGAATTCTCAGAGACTTTGTTCTGAGACAGAAACTATGGAAAACCTCCATCTTCTCAGAATAATTGAAGAAAAATCATCCCAATTAATTAAAGAAATGTTTTAAGTCATACACCTTTTTCATACCATGCAGAGATAGATATAAGAAAAGAAGTAAATTAATTGTACTTTTTTAATAATAGAATTTATGGGATTATGACAGTTCACCATTCTTATTTTACAACCTTACAAATTATCCCCATTTGTTAACAAATTAATTAATTGTACTTATCAAGTGGTATTCCATAACAGTCTGAAAAACCTAGAAGATATGGAGAAAATTTGAGTTTAGAATAAATGACTTATAAGACCTACAAACCCAGAGTCTTTTGTAATTTCAAGAATTATTTCTGCTGTCATTCAATGTCCAGATTTAATCTTTTCCTTTGAGAACCAATTCAGATTAAAAGAAATTTCAAAAATACCCAAGCAATCAATATCTAATTCATTTACACCCTGCTTCTTCCTGAGCCTGCTGGGTATAAGCCTGTAGTCACTTCCATCTTTCTTAAATTCAGGCACTTTGGGAAGGGAGCCATCTCTTTAGATCTATTTTCTCCCTGGAGCTGAGAAGCTATATCTATATAAAAAAGAGGTGACATATTAGGCTGGGTGTATTAAAACCTTTTCTAAGAAAATCAATATAAGTTTGGGTAGGCTCATTTATTGTTGAAGGAGAGGAGAGGACAAAGAACAGTGTAGAAACAGACACAGCCTGTTTTGTAAGTGGTGGGAAATGCAAGGTATCATTTAATATGGCTACTTTTGCTCATGTACCCATTGCCTTGAAGAAGTTCTGGATCCCTGGTTGTATTATATCTTGCCACATGAAGGAATTCTGAGATCTATTTGTCTGATATTGGTTGTAACCATCTGTCTGTACCCTGAGGATTTTTTGTAGAAACCATTATTGACACAGATTATACCCAGTCAAGGTTATATCAGTGAAACATAATTTGGAATACTTAACAGATATGAAATATTCCTTGTAGTTCACCAGCCTCTTGGTCTCTTCAGCAGACTTCATCACCTACATTTTGTATTACCCCTTTTCCAAGTGAATAAGTTGTGTTTTTGTTATTTAAATTAATAAATTTAAAGATGTGAATCTTGTATTTGGGGTTGAATAAGTCATTATCTCTGGGTGCCAGCACAACATTTAGAGTTTGTAAGTAAATAAACCCCCAAATGACTTCATGGTATCAATTAACTTACAGTGTATAAAATGGCATAAACTTCCACCTGTGTGGTATCAAAGGCAGATAGGCTAAAATTTATTATTGAGAATGTTTAATCTCCTCTTTTCTTTTTGCTGGAACAATCTTTCCTTATATCCGAATATAAAGGTGTTACCTTCGGCTCCTTGCAGCATGAGAAAACAATCACACAGTTTGTGATTTCACTCTCTGACCATCAAAGACAATGAAATGACACAGGTTGTGCTTTTCTGGTGCTTTCCACCATGTTAAGTCTCTGGTTTGTTGCTCACACTGTGACTAAAGCTGGGGAATGTGATTGAGAGAGCTTAGAAGTAATATTTACCTTCATAACTCCAGGTGACTTATGCCATCATACTTGGTGAGCTATTTGGATCAGATTGTTGTCTATGAGCTAGCTCGACTTTGTGAGTAAATTGGTTAGAAATGGTCCTAGAAAAAGAAAGATATTTTAAAAACTTACATACTGTCTTCCATAATCATGCAATTATGACATTATAAATGGTAAATGGTGGTTGTCTCAAATCATAGACTTCTGGGAGAGATTAAATCACAATAGATCTATTTTCCTTTTCAAGCCCATGGCAATGAACTTGGTCATGGAGAGACAAGGACATGGTCACTAGGAAAGCAAGGAAGTCTAATAGCAGGGTAAAATGTGGTAGTGTCATGGCAACAGACAGCAGGCATTACAAAAGTGCTAAATCATGTAAGTCTAGGAACACACAAGAAAGGGCCATGGTTAGCATATGAAGAGACAATATTTATAAATGAAGACATGCCTGCATTATCAGAGCAGTTTGTTATAAGTCAAAGAGTTCTAAGATAAGACCAAGATGCAAAAGCTGGATTTGAGTTTTAAACAAATGCTTGTCAAGAACAGTACTGGACCAAGTCCAAATGCCAGACATTGCTTAGAATTTTGCAGTTTTTAAAAACTTCTTATGGAGTTATGGAAATAATACTTTTATTATTTCTATTTAATAGTTGAGGAAACTAAGCCACACAAAAAAATGACTACTTGTTCACTACATCCCCCTGCAACCTAGTTGATAAGTCAGTGTATAAATGTATCTGTTTAGGTAGTCTTTTTAAAAATATATATTTGCATTTAAAATAGATTTTTTGATGCAGTATATTCTGATCATGGTTTCTCTGTATTCAACTCCTGCCAGATCTCCCTCATCTCCCCAGCCACCCACCTCCACATCCTTTGTTTTGCTCTCTATTTAGAAAATAAACAAGCCAAATAAATTTGAATAAACAACAACAAAAAGGAAAAGCATACAAAACACAAACATAGTCAAAATCCATAAAAACACAAAATTGGAAACCATACTATTCAAGGAAAGGGCCAATAAGATCAATAAGACAGAATTGTAGTGGAATTATGCTATGTTGTAAATATTTGTCCCGCCTACTTAGTTTAATAGAAAGCTGATTGGCCAGAAGGTAGACAGGAAATGTGAGTGCAGCTACCAGGCTAATAAAACTCTGAGTACAAGAAGAACAGAGACAGATAGACGCCAGGCAGAGCTGCCAGACAGACCCAGCAGAGATCCGATGGTGACACAATGATGACATGGCAGCAGACACAGAGGAAAGAAGCTGAAATGCTGCTGTTGGAAAAGGTACCATGCCATATAGATGAACAAAATGGGTTGAATTCAGATGAAGGAGTTAGCAAATTATGTCCCTGGACCCTAGGTCAAACAGCATAAAAATAACACAAGCCTGTGTGTGATTATTTGAGGCTAAGCGGGGCTGATAGTGGGTCCAAATTTCTGGTTCAGGCCCAGAAAGTCTGGGCCAACAAACTGTTTATAACACAGAAACAACACACAAACAATGCCATATGAAACAAAAAATAATCTACAAAAATACCACTAGGTTCATTATGTGTTGAGTATCTGCTGGTGAGCTATGTCCATGTGGTCTTACTCCAGAGTTCATGATGTTGAGCAGGATAGCCCAAAGGGCAGGTTCTGAGAGCTCTGACTAGGAGACTCATCAATGAGGCAGAACAGGGCCTGGTATACCAAAGTTCTCAAGACAAAGCAAGTGCATCTTTATGGTCAAAGCATAGGATCAAAACAGAGGAAATGCTGGAGTGACCTGGGTTGTTCTCAGTCAAACACTTGTTAACTTATCTTCCCGAAGGCAAGAATGTTGCTAATAAAACGTAGTAGTTGATATCTTAGGAAGTGAGATACCCATGCTAGTAGGTAATGGAATAAAATAAATGAAATGACAAAAAGTAGCATACCTGAGGCATCATGCACTTTAATGTCTGTGAATAAGTTAGTAAAACAGTGCCCTACCTTTCAAGTGACTCATTCTCAATTCCTTTATGGAAAAGACAATATTTATAAGAATAAGCATCCTCTTTATCTTTCTGACAAAGTTATTGTTCATTCAGAAATGAGGGGTAAGATTTTCCTTTCAAGATCTTCTGTCTTTTGTTGGTGATTTTTTAAAATTGTGTTTTTATGTTACTTTCAACTCCAAAAATCATCAAAGAGGGAAAATAATTTTTGAGAACTTAGGCTGATTTCTGTGTTTCTGTAAGCTCTTGTTTTATATATATGTATATATGTATATATATGTATATATATATATATACATATATATAAGTTTTGAGATTCAAAGCACAGATTTATGAGGACTAGAAGAGATAATTCTCTCCTAGATCTGCTTTGATGACCTTTAAAAACAATATAGCAAAGAGAATAAAGCTAAAGGTATATTTAACTTTTGTTGTTCCTTAGGCTCTCTGAGGAAAAATCCAAAGATTTCCACTTCAAGGGACTTTAGCAAAAACATTTGGTCAAAGACACCAGGTCTTTGAGAACTGTATACTAGACTATTTAAGAATTCGCTTACATTATTAGAAGTTACTAAAGTTTAGTCTTAAAACATCAGCTAATTGTAAATTGTATTTTCCCATGGTTCCAACCGTTTCTGGACTATTGAGACTACCTATGGGTCTTGTGATAAAGTTGCATAGGTAAAATATTTCAGAAGAAAGCAATCAAATGAATGTTGTTATTGAAGAAAATTCATAAATTGTTTGAACAAAATTGCAGTTATACCCAATTCTCCACGGTTGTTTTTATAGACCATGAAATCATAGCTAAAGTCAACTTTGGTTTTGCCCTAATGGAGGGGAACAACAGCAGAAACAACCCTAATACCACAGATAATTCAAATGAGTTTAAACTTGGCTTTTGAATACTTTTTGTAATTTTCACAGCACATTGATCTTCTGATTATGTTTTGTTTTGGATAATACTGAAATGGACTTGCATTTAGTGACTCAATGGGTTAGAAAGAAGCCTCAGGTTTGAATGAGAAAATCGGACTGTGGAAAGTATGCCCGTTGCCTGAAATTTATATATTTCTCCCTCCATCCCCTTCTCCCCTCCATTTTTCTTATTTCTCCTCCTTTTTCTTCTTAAGCTTTGCCTTTATAATTGATTCTCTTATTTTTTTTCTTGGAGTCATGAAAAACAACTCAAAATCTAATAAAAACTTCATGTTGTCATTGTGACATCATTGGGTACCAGCATAAGACATTAGAATGAGGAATACTGCGTCCTAGGTGACCTTGGTGATTTCAGGAGCAACACGAACTCTTAGGAGTTATATTAACAAAAGCCAGGTTTGAAGGCAAGGAAATGGGCTAGCTCAGCAGCAATGTTCTCTGACCTTAGATCCAAGCCACAGTCTGTTACAGTCTTAATTTGTAGTTTGATACTTCAGATTCCATGAAAACAGTATCAGGATATGGAAGGAACAGGAGTCTGGCAGGTAGTCTGGATGCTAGCTAGCACATACTAGTGTTTATATGCAGTATTGTTGCCAGTGCCAGAGTTAACCCAGATAAGAAGTCAACTGTCCACAGGACAGCAAAATAGCAGCATTTCAGATCTCATGCTGAGTCAAAGAGAAACCATGTAAGTGCAGTTATTCCTGTGGTTGAAGAAGTATCAACTTTTCAACTTTAGTACTGGTCATGGCTGTTCTAATAAGGTTTATAACCATCTCAAGAACATCACCAGGATGTTAACTTTGGAGGAGGAAGATGTTTGCATGGCCGGTCCCCAGGCCTACCTCCTGGAGAGTCATCTTTTGAGATAAATCCTTCATAATGCTCAGAACAAGACTGTTCTCTGATTCTTTAAGTTTGCTTTCAAAACACTTGCCAAAAAGCAGGACATCTTTTTTGTTAGCTGTTTCATCTAAAGTGATTAGAACAAGGAGGTTCATGTTTTTTCATAAACAGCAAAGAAGGAACAACAGTAACAGCAATAACAAGAATAGGAAATATAAGAAGTAAACAAGATGATAAAATTAGATATGCATGTCAGATACAAGCTAACTCTAGTTCTCAGTACATTGAGTGTTTATCTCTTGGCTGTCTGGAGTACTGCATGCAGAAGGGCACAGCAACCCAGTGTGACATGATTGACTGCAAATGTACACTAGAGTGAGGCAAAGGACAAGGTGGCCTCTATTTGCCACCCTTGGGAGAAGATACTCATCTCAAAGGGCTAGTGTGAATTTTCATTTCATTTGTGTTTAATTTATCAAATAATAATTACTAGAATAATTAATACAGTTATTTATGGAAGTCTTGAAGGAGTATAGAGACATGGGCCAATTTATTCCACAGGGTATCTTTGTGTAACATGTGTCCTGACTTCCTGACCTCATTTGATGGTTTTGGTCTCTGAAATTGTAGGTGTCAAAATAGGCAAAGGGCAGTACAAATTTTTTGTGCTTATACCTTGAGTATGTGTGAGTACTTGTATGGGGGGGGGGCTGTGGAGGAAAAATGTTTTAGGTACCATTTGTCAGGATGCTGTCCACTTCGGCTTTTGAAACGACCACTCAGGGATCTGAAATATGCCTCGTATGCTAGGCTAGCTGGCCACAGGAATTCACCTTACTCCATCACCTCACTGTTGGAATTACAAGCATCTACCACCTTGCTCAGCTTTTAAACGTGCTCTGGAGAAGAAACTCGGGGCTTCATGCTTGCAAAGAAAACACTTTACTGAACAAGCTATCTCCTCAGTCTTTTCCATGTTTTCTTAGCCCATAAAGTCATTTTCTGTTAGTCAGATTTTTGTAAGTATCACTACGTCTTCTTTGAGCAATTGGCAAAAATGTAGATGTTAACACAGTCAAAGTAGCATGTTTCCTAACAGGGGAGAAGGTAGCACTGAAGGCAGGCTCACAGTAGGATTACTGCTTCTTATCATACTTGCATGTTATCATGTACACTCCCATGTTAGTGCATATGGCACCTGTTCAGAGTACCCATACTTGTCCTATGCTCTACCTGCTTAACTTCACTCTTTCTTTTTTAACTATGCTAGGCTAGTCACTGAAGCATCAGTGCCATGTTGACAAGAGAGAATATAATGAGTTTCTGGGAATTCTGGAGCAATCTGTTTCCCTGACAAGACTTCTCTTCCAGCTGTTTACCATCAATTTAGTTATTCTGTAATTTAACTTTTTATAGAAGGTGAAACTACTTCTGAGTTTCATTTCAACCTATAATATTCCTTTCTTACTATATTGTGTGATAACCTCAGGAAACATTAAATTCTAAGAATCTAATGCCAGTATCACTCTGGGGTCATTTTTAAAGCAGCAGTAGTCTTTTTTTCCTTGCTGTTCCCTATTTCTGAGGAATGTGGAGCTTTTTATTGAAGTTAGGGATTTTATAACACTGTCAAGGTGCATTGAGGGAGAAGTTAGCTGATTGAACATCAGCACGTCTTGGAATGTTTGATGCTAATGATCTCAACAGGGACCCAGCCTGATGTACACAGGTCACAAGTGTGTCTGTTGCCTCTACCACTGTGATAGTCTCTAGGCAGGAAGGAAGGAAGACTGTTTTACAAGGCGCGGTGGGTAACTAACTGATACATGTGCATAGTCCCGTGTACCCTAACCTTCTTCCTTCCTTTCTGCCACATTATTCTACCCCTTCACACAGAGGAAACACTAATTCAGAAAATAAAAATTCCCATTTCAGGAGAAGTCAATAAGTTAATACAAGCTAATATCTCTTAATTGATTTTTTTTTTTTACATTTCTGCTGGTTTTAGAGGAATATGTAAGTGTGTTGTATGGGTATATATGTGTGTCCTCAGTAGGAAAGGATGCTAGGAGAAGGACAAAGAGGAGGTGACATATAGTAGCACTATTCTCATATCAGTACTGTGATACTGAGGCCTGAATAGGTGAACTGATACTTTCTGTTCTCAGTGTATCAATAGGCAGCTATTGGTAAGTTTGTTTGTATGTTGGGGGGAGGTGTTGGGTTTCTCTTTGTGGGGGTAACTTTTTTTTTTTTTTTTTGGTTTTTATGAGACACAATCTCATTATGTAGCCAGACTTGCCTTGAAGTTAGGAATATAACCCAGGTTATCCTTGAACATGTCATCTTTCTTTCTACCTCCAAATTGCTGGGATTAGAGGTGTGCAAACAGGCCTAGCTGTTTTGTTTATTCAGCTGAAGCATCCATGAAACAATTGATTAAGAAAATAAACATAGAGTAATTTCCTCTTGGAACTAATAAGTTGATGTTATGATAAATAGTCAAGCATGTCTTCTATACTTCCAGTATTTTAGGTTCCTGCTATAAAACAGGTGATTATCAAGCTATTCAATCAGCAAACTGAGTTCACTGATATAAGATGTCTTTGTGTTACCATTGGACAATAAAGGAACTGTTTTGGCCTATGGCAGAGCAGCTTAAAAGCAGGCAGGAAACCCAAGCATAGATACTGGGGAAGGAAGGCAGAGTCAAGAGAGACACGATCCAGCCACCCAAGAAGCAAGTATAATGGAATACAAGCAAGCCACAGTCTACATGGCAAGACAGACTAATAGAAATGGGTTGAGTTGAAATGTGGGAGCTACCTAGAAATAAGCCTGAGCCACAGGCCAAAAGTATGTAATTAATTAATATAAGAGTCTGAGTCATTTGGGGGAGCTAAGCAGCTGCAGGCAGGTCTGGACTATGGGCCAGAAGGGTCAGAAATTTCAAACTACAGTTTACCTTTTCAAATATTCTGAAAGCAAACCTTTCAGTATCTCAGACACAGTGGCCACTTTAAGAATATGATAGAACAAGGGTTTTTAGATTTCCTTGTCACTCAAATGGTCTCCAAACTTTCATTATTACCAACTTCATTTCTTCCTATTCTAGAGATGATGGTATTCTTTCTTAATGGAGTTACAAGTAAATTGCTGATGAAAATTTAATACTTTAGATTAACCTGGCTCTCTGTCAAAGGGAAGGGCAAGAGGGAAAAAGAACTCTGGATATAGCATGGGCAAGGGATGGCCTATAAGGGAACTTCTCAGGTTCCTATAATAGGAGAATTGGGCATAAATACAACCTGCAAAAGCCTTGGTACCACATGCAGTTGTTATGACCTTGGCATCATATTCCCTTTCTTCATTTCTGACCTTTTGCTGTGTTCTTCCTTGGGCTGAACCTTCTCTGTCCTCCCTCATTTGAACAGTTTAATCTAGATCAAATTTGGCAGGGAGCCAATCGATTTTCCTTTTCAATGTGGGCAACATTGCTTAGGAATGACCCAGAGCATGACATCTTATGTGCCTTGGTCTAATACTACAGTCTCAACAACCAGAAAGCCAATTTAGGAATAACCAAGAAAACCATTTCTGTGTATATTTTCATCCCCATGCCCTTAGATATATTGAAAAGTGGAGGCTCTTCTGGCTAATAATCTTTACTTTATGCATTCTCTAAGACTGTTCCTCCGCCTTGTCTTACTTCTATGTGGCTTTCCCACCCAAAACTGTGAGTGAAACATCTGCCTTATACCTGGAATTTTTATGACATTGGTTTCCTGATGCCCAACAGTGCACTCCAACCCTCAAACAGTTGGAGAATGGGAATGACTAGTGTGACAGTTTCTTTCTGAAACTAACATTTTTGAATATGTTCCTTACTCTTCCAAGACTATAAAGTAAATCCCTGTGGAGACTTTTTTGATGGGAGTTTATATAATTTATCTTTCATTCTAACTTCTGTCTGTAACCCTGGATATATTCTCCACTGATAACCATGAGTAAATTAGTTAACTGAGTCATGGCTACCCATGGATCTCTTCTATGCTAGTGTGTGATGCTATCATTTGCTTGGAGTGACCTCTTGAACAGCCAGGATGACAATGCCTTGACCTTAGTTCTTCTAGTGACCTTCATCTCCACATGTCCATAGTAATTTATTTCCTTTGCCACTTGTCATATTCTTTCTGAACAAGAACCTCAAGAGTCTTTGCTTCTCTCTAAGGCTCACTTAGACTTTGGCTTCTTCTAAGCTCTCATCTATGCCCTTTATTTTCTTCTATTTTTCAGTCTCTGGGTATCACTTCTAGAACCTCAGTGCCTAGCATTTAAATTTTCTTCTCCACTTCTCTGACTCCCTCCCTTCTGAACTCATCATTTTTATAATCCTCCAGTCCTGGAAAGATTTCCTAGCAAACCCACACAATTTATTCAGGGTCACACAATGGGTTTGGGCTATCTCAAAATCAGAAACATGTTTATTTCTGCTTAAGCTCATAAATTTCTATGGAGGACTGAGCAATCTCTTAAAATCTACTGTGGAAATATGCTGCATTGCATCATTTATAATGGGGGTGAGTAGCTTGGAGGGTCTCAAGGAAGAGAGTGTGGTACCATCGTGGCACAGTCTTCTGCCCTTTGTTAAAATCAATCAGGTTTCATGGACTAGATGAACACCTAACAACATCTGCTGCCCTTCCAGACCATATGAATTTGTTTCCCAGCACTTACATTGGTCCAATAACTCCAGCTCCAAGGGATCTGACTCTCCTGTCCTCTGTGGCTCTCTGCATTCACATGCACACCCCTCCCCTCATACATACAACTGAGAAGAATCTTGAAAATAGTATCAGGCTTAGGTGGCTGGGAAGGTAGCCTAGTCAGTAAAGTGAAGGTCTGAGTTTCTATTTCCATGTACAAGCCAGATGTTGAAATTCCAGACATGAGCAAGGTGGTAGTTAAGAAGGAGAATCATCAGAGAAGTTCCTGGTAATGATATGTAGATAGACTAAATTGTCTTTATTGAACCAAATATATCAACCAGTCAGGAAGTCTTTAGCGTTTAAAGGGGCATCAATAAAAGAACTTTGTATTGAACTACTGTGTGGAAGATCCTGCGGATGAAATTCATTGCCCATTGGAACAGAAGACTTTTATCAGAGATCATGTGGATTGCTTGTGACTGATGTTGACATCTGAAGGAGACGAGCTTTCACACTGTAGCTGCTTTTTTGGAGTGGGAAAACTTTGTAGTGAATGATGATCAGTTTTGTAAAATTGTTAAAACTTGTGGCAAAGCATGATCCTTCCTGATCATGAAACAAATAAGTTCATCTATAGTTTTTATTTATGGCGCTGCTATGAGCCTGCTTGTCAAGAGAAGCTCTAACAGTCTTTTGTGCATTTGAGGTCTTCCTTTTGCCTCTAGTTTCCCTAAAACATAAGATATTTATTTAGTCATCAATAATTTGGAGATATCTATTTCATGGCAGCCACTATGCTTAGCCTGGAATACATGGAGAACATGACTGCAGGTCTCTAAATCACAGGCAAGGAATATACTAACAAATCTCCTTCTGCATGTTTATCTCCCTAGATAATTCACTCTCGCCTCTTTGACCTTCACTGACAAAATAGAAGGGAATGAACAATTTTCCTTCAAGCTAGCTAATTCCTTGGTTATTATGAAGCTGATTGGATCTTTTGTATGCTTTCCAAAGCCTCTGAAGAGAGTCCTTGAAGGTGTCACTCCACTAGAAGAGTATCCTGGGATGTACCACTGGGGACAAATATCAGCCCCATCAGTATGTGATATGGTTCCATGTCCCTTTCATCCAGGGAAAGTATTTCTGTGACAGGTTAGAAGCAGCACTAGGTTTGAGGTCTGTATTCTGTGCATCAGTTGTTTTTTTTAGTCCTCTGAATTTTTATTTTAATAATCACAAAAGCTTGGATTTGTCTGTTACCTACCAGATGTCAAAGTCTATGCTTGTGAGTCACATAGTACTGACCCTTTTTAGAAAGTGAGAAAAGAAGGTTAATGGCATTTGCACAGTAAAACAGTTAGAAGGGGTAGGTCAAGGATAAAACCTGTACCATGGCTGTATAACCACACACAGCTCTAGAGCAGAGAAGGAGGTGGGGTAGGAGTAAGTCATCTTTCCTATGATCTCATTTCCAGAACAGAAATTCCTAATGTCTTTATGATTTCCACGCTGTTAGTGCTTATGTATTTCCAAGATACTGGTTTCTGCTAAAAGCCATTCCACACAAGGACTGTTACCTGCAGTGGGCTGGGAGTGGTAACTGGTTCAGGGGTGTGACAGGGCTTCAAAAGAGAAAATGAGAAAGAACATAAAAGGATATAGTTCTCAGTGCTGACAGGGAATAGCTCTTCGGTAAATATGCTGACCTCCTGTTCCTTCTCCGGGCAGTTGTAGAGTCTAGCTTTCAGTAAGTGTAAATTTTTCCAGGTGCTGTCTGACGATGTCTCTGTGACATTTCAGCGATTAGTTTTTAATTACTTTTTAACGTTATCACACAAAGTAACCTGGTTTCATTACGCTCTTTTCACACATATTTATCACTGTGCTTGCTTTTCTTCACCCTCCACTGCACTTCCCCAGCTCCCCTTCTCCATCACTTGCTGGTCCACTTCTGCGCTGCCAAGAGTCCTTGATTCTGCTTTCAGAAGGCGTGTTTCCTATTACAGTCATTCTTCACATCTACTTTTACATTCCCTCATCAATCTCTCTATCTCTCTATCTATCTATCATCTATCTATCTATCTATCAATCTATCTCTCTCTCTCTATCTATCTATCATATATCTATCTATCTATCTATCTATCTATCTATCTATCTTTCTTTCTTTCTTTCTGTCTGTCTATCTGTCTATCCACCCACCCATCTATCTACCATATATCTATCTTTCTCTCTTTCTTTCTTTCTTTCTTTCTTTCTTTCTTTCTTTCTGTCTGTCTGTCTATCTTTCTATCCATCCACCCATCTATCTATCACACATCTATCATCTGTCATCTGATTTGTCTATGTGTGTACATAAAAATATACAGATAAATTTAAAGCTAGTTACTACATGTAAGAGAAATGTGGTGTTTGTCTGACTCTGGATTATTTCACTTACCATTATGATTACCATTTCAATCAATTTTCCTACAAAGGTCCTGGTTTTGTTCTGCAGAGCTGAACAGTGTTCCATTGTTCATATGATCCATGTACCCTTCAGCTGCTTGTCTGTTTATGGATGTGTGGGCTGGTTATAGCTTTGTCTTAATGAACCCACAATAAACATGAGTGAGTTGTCTCTATTGTATAAAGTATATAGTGTGCAGTATATAGTGTGTAGTGTATACCATAGTGACTTACTTTTGGGGGCATTCCAGAAATGATACAGTTGGGTCATATATTTATTTAATTTTCAGTTTCTGAATCCCTGAGCTGGTATCCACAGAGGCTACACTGCTTTACAGTCTCACTACCAACCCTAAGTGATAATCCCTTTATGTCCTCACTGGCATTTGCTGTTACTTGGTTTGCCTTGTTGCTGTTTTTTTTTATGATTTTAGTTTATAGTAATTATACATAACAGCGAGCTGATTATGTCATTTTCATCCACATACATAGTGCATTTCTGCCATAATCACCCTACCCAGTTACACATTTTTTCCTTCCCCCAGACCTTCAGATTTCCTTCTTCTTCCAAGCTGGTTCCATTTTCATTATATGTGTTGTGTGTCTTCTCTCTGTCTCTGTCTCTGTCTCTGTCTCTGTCTCTCTGTCTCTGACTCTGTCTCTGTCTCTCTCTTTCTCTGTCTCTATCTCTGTCTCTCTCTCTCTCTCTCTCTCTCTCTCTCTCTCTCTCTCTCTCTCTCTGTGTGTGTGTGTGTGTGTGTGTACGATAGGGGGGAGTGAAAGAGAGTGAGATAGAGCTTTAATAAATTTTCATTATGGCTATGTGGTTGTATACAGTACAATTTACCAATATCTTACACTGCTAGCTGACATTTTTTCTCTTCCAGTTCTCAAATAACAGACACAAAAACATAATATTAATTATAAAATCTTAGCTGATGTCTCAGGCTTAATACTAAGTAGCTCTCATAAGTTAAATTAACCCATGTCTATTAATTGATAAATTGTCCACAGCTCATGGCTTTCTCTGTCCTCCAGCATGTCTTGCTTCCTCTCTGTCTCCTGGAGACTCCACTGACTCCGCCCTTCTTCCTCTCATCATTCTCAATCTAGCTTTCATGCCTATACTTCCTGCCTGGCTACTGGTCGGTCAGCTCTTTATTAGCCAATGAGAGTAATATATATTCACAGTGTACGGAAGGATTATTTAATAGCACTATAACACTAAAGAAAGTATCTGGTTCTTAATCATTACTATATAAATCCTCTGCAGTGTGTGGGGCCTCATTAGCTCCATCTCACCTCTGCCTTCCACATCTGACTGTTGACAGGCCCAATATTGTGCAGTCTCTGTGCAAGTAATCATGGCATCTGTGAGCTGAACAGTAAACATCCCAGAGGTAGCATCCCACACCCCTCCTCACGTCTCTTCCTCCAACTCTTCCGTTCTTTTTGTTCTTTCTCCAATGTTCCCGGAGTGCTGGTGATGGTGACATAGGTGTGGCATCTGTAACTGGGCATTCATCAATCTTTTATTCTCAATGCTTTTGTCAGTTCTCTGAATGTGTGTAGTCACCACAGACCCTGCCAAAAGACATGTCTCTGACAAGAGCTGAAGAGCAGCACCAATGTGTGGACATAAGCATAGTCAGAAGGCCATTGAGTGGACACGTCCTGTCCACCTAGGTCAGTGGTTCTCAACCTTTCTAATACTGCAACCATTCAATACAATTTCTTATGCCGTGGTGACTCCCAACCACAAAATCGGTTTCATTGCGACTTCATAACTGTAATTTTGCCACCATTATGCATCCTAATGTAAATATCTTTGGAGACAGAGGCTTCCCGAAAGGATGGTGATCCGCAGGTTTAGAACTGCTGTACTAGAGTAAAAGCAGTAATAGTTTTCATACAGGGTCTGTGACTTCCCTAGACATGAGCTCTTGCTTTGGGTCACAATGGCAGTTTTGAGGTTTCCCCTGTAAAGCCAGAATCAAACACAGCCAGGAACTTGCCACAGTGGCACCAATGGGCCTGTGTAACCTAGCCTGTTAATATTGCTGCAGACAGCGTGTTCAGCTGAGTAGTGCAGTGATTGTCATGTCTCACACAGAAGTCTATAAATCACCTTCTGGTACTATAAAAATCAGGCTGCAAAGAAGAAGTTTCTAGTACAGTTTTAGCTTAATTTCTGCATGTCCTGCAACCAGAGAAAATGATATTTTCAGCCAAAACATCTTGCCTATTACATCTATAACATCCAATAGCAGTTTCTTTGTTTATATTATTTTGGTAGCTTTGGGGGCCTCCTTGACCAAACACTATATCGAAGTAGTTGACCACTGTAACTGAGATTTTCCAGTGACTTCTAGAAGTAGTTTATGCCCCCCGTACAGACTACTCCCATTCAAATTTCTCTTTATTAGTTATATCTTTGATTAGCTTATCATAATTGATATTGCAGTGTTCATTATATCATTAAGCTGATCCATCTCTGGAACTCTTAGGCTCTCTCACCAATGACCATTGTATCCATTTCCATATCACATACATCCTATTACCCTGTCTCATTTTAATAATCTTCTAATGACTCTCAGTGGCCCCTTTTAGTTACCTCATTTGTATACACATACCCTCATACATGCACATATGTAAAAATCAGAATCTAAGGCTTCTATTATAGAAAGAACACATGATAATTATTTTTTTTTCTGAGTCTAAGCTACCACATTTATTCTATTTTCCTGAAAGTCTGAGAATTTCATTTTGAGATAGAATAAAATTCCATTGCATATATACACTACATATTTATTATCTATTCCTCAGCTGATGGACATCTATGCAGATTCTATTTCCTTGATTTTGTGAGCAGAGTAGCAATAAATAGGAGGTACAAATAATTCTGTGGTAGAGAGTCCATTTGGTATATACATCTGTGTCCTATGATAGCTCTCATTTTTGATTTTTGAGAAATATCCGCATTAATATTAATTAAACATTATAAGTTTATGCCTCTATCACCACCATATAGGGTATACCATTTCCTGCCTTTGTTGCCTTGATGCCAGCCATTATTACTAGAGTGAAATAGAATTTCAAAGTCATTTTAATTTGCATTTTTCTGATGGTTAAGGATACTGAACACTTTCTAAAATATTTATTGGCTACTTCGAGTTCTTTGAGAACATTCTGCTTAGGTCCTGTATTAGTCAGGATTCTCTAGAGGAACTCAATGATTATTTTGTACAAAGGGGACATTATTAGCTTGGCTTGTACTATTCCAGCTGAGTACTCCAACAGTAAATACCTGCATGGTGTATTGCCTGGGAACCAAGTAGCTGCTCAGTCTAGGAGCATGGTATTGTAACTGCATGGTTCCTATCTGATGATGACTGCCTAGGAGATCTAGAAGATCAACAGGTCATTGGTCCCATTTGGAATATCAAGAAGTCTGGCTTCTGATATGAACAAACAAAGGCACAGTTGTGATTCAATGTTTTTCCTTTTGAGAATTTATTTTATTTTATGGAAATGAGTGCACTGCCTGCATGTATCTAAGTACACTGTGTGAGTGTGTGTGTGTGTGTGTGTGTGTGTGTATGTGTGTGTGGGTTATCTATGGAAGCCAGAAGGAGGCTTTGAGACCACTGAACTTGGAATTAGAGAAGGTTATATGATAACATTCAGGTCCTAGAAACAGAATTTGGGTCCTCTGCAAAAGCAGCCACTGCGGATGACAAACAAGCCATCGTTCCAATTCCTAGTTTGAAAATATTTTATAGGAACGTTTGTATCTATGTTCACTGGGGAGACAGGTGTTGAAAACAGCAGCAAGTATTCTTAACTGCTAAGCAGGACATCTCTTAAAGTCATGTTTCACTTAACTGAAAAATCTAAAAGAAATGGTCAGATTTCTAGGTGCATACGAATACGAATGTTAAATAAAACTAATATAAATAATTCTGTTTATTTCTGTTGTGTTTAATTTCAGGTGTTTAATTCTGTTGTGTCTTTAGCTGTTTTGGTATTAGTGTAATATAAGCTTTGAGAATATGTTTAGAAACATTCTTTCCTTTTCTATTTTATGGATTGATCTGAGTAGGATTGATGTTTGTTCTTTAAGGCTAATGAAATTCTATCTGCATTGTGTTAATTAAGGTCTGGACGTTTTTGGTTTTTAGTGGGAATTTTAATTACTGCTTTTAATAGCAATGCATATTATACATCTACTTGAATTATTTATATTAGTTTTATTTAACATTGGTATTCATATGCACCTAGAAATCTGACCATTTCTTTTAGATTTTTCAGTTAAGTGAAACATGACTTTAAGAGATGTCCTGCTTAGCAGTTAAGAATACTTGCTACTGTTTTCAAAGGTCAAGCATTTAGTTTCTGGCACCCATGTCAGACAGCTTGCAAACTGCAGTTCCATTTCTGGGGATCTCCCACCCTCTCCTGGCCTCCAGTGGTACTGCACACATGGTGTATATGTGCATACACTCAGACACACACAAATCCATAAGATATTTTTTAAAAGAAATATATTTATAGTTTGATTTCTAAATTTTGTTATCTGTTGTAATATTACTCCATGTTCTCAAAATTGTTGCTTTTCCTTCGCAATTCTTTGGCTTAAAGGTATATTTATTTGTTTATATTCCTGATGAATTAAGTCTCAGTTTAATTATTTGATAGTTTCTAGTTTCCTAATCTCTGCCAAGCCATGATAGTAATTATGTTTTTTGCGTATTTCTCTGGGGGTTGACTTATCTTTTTCAGCATACTGGGGTGTAGCATTAAGGTATCTGAGTCTTCTCTGATTTTAAAATGAGCACATCTATTTCTGAACTTCACTCTGGGTAGTGCTTCTATTATATCGCTCAGTTTTATGATGTTATCTTCGTTTTCATTCAGTATAGTGACGTTTTCATTTTCCTTTTGACTTCATCAGTGATTCATTCATCATTCAACAATGTGTTGTCAATCTTTATGAGGCTGTAGTCTGCTGTAGATGCCATTGGTATTGATCTTTAATTTTATTTTAGGCCAGTCAGATTGATTTAAAAAGTATCTTTAAGTTTCCCATAGCCATTGAGATTTGTTGTGTGTCTTTATATCTGAACAATAGCTGATTGTTCCATGGGCTGCTGAGAAAAATGTATATAGTGCAGGTGCTTGGATAGAATGTTTTTAAGTGTATCTTAAGTCCATTTGATATGAATACCATTTAACCCCAGTGTTTCTTCACCTTTATCAGGGTGTTCTGTCTGTTGGTGAGGGTGGGCAGTATTAAAGCCACCTATTATTACTGTGTTGAACCTGAGACATTACATCTAGGAGCTTTTATTCTATCATACTGGGTGTACCTGTTTTCAGTGGCTATGTTTACAATTGTAACTTAACTTATACTTGGTGCATTATTCCCCTAATCAGTATAGATTGGCCTTCTTTATCTCATCTGACTCATTAGGGTTTGAACTCTACTTTAGCTGATATTTGAACAGCTCTGGCAGTTTCTTGGAATATTTGTTCCTGATTCTTTACCTTAATATAGTGTTTGATTTTGACAATGAGCTGTATTTTCTTGAGACAGTGGATAAATGGATCAGAGGACAACACTTGGATCATTAGATTTTGAAGGAGATGTATTACACTGATTTTTCATTTTATTTGTTTTTGTGTTCAGACGTGTACATTTAGAGTTAGATCATTGATTGAATTTTTGTTTTAAAATTTAGGGTAGCCTATTTTCAGAGCAAGGATTTTTACTGTTTGTGAAGAAGAAATTTTAATAGGCTTACAATGTCATTTTTCTCTGTTAAACTTGTGTCCAAGACAGTGCAATCCACCCCTAATCCTTCCCTTAGACTACAATATTGTCTGCAGTATTCTACTTATCCAGGGGTATACCTACTAGGGAAATGTAATAACATCAACTACAAAACAATTAATCCTTATGCCCTAATTGTGTTAGGAAAAAAGAAATGTTAATACCACTTTGTAAACTAATATATTATTCATTTTTGCATACTATTAAAAGGAACAGAAAAAGAAAAAAACATAGAGTGAGACTATTGATTAGTATTTAGATGATAGAATAAAAGTAGAAAAAGGTAACATAAATATAAGGAGAAACTTTCAGGACAAAAATGTAGGAAGATGTGGAAATTTGGGCAAAGGTATATTGAAGCAAGGTAAGTTTATTTTAGCAAATATATAGACCAATTCCATCCCTCAGAAGACATAAAGAAAGAGACTAAAAAGGCATTACATTGTGGAAAGGCCTTCCATGCTCATGAGTTAATAGATTTATATTGTGAAAGTGGCTATAGCACAAAAATGATATATAAATTTGATTATAATTGTCACAAGATCCCCAAGATAATATTCATAGAAATAGAAGAAAACAATAGTGAGTTTTGTATGGAATCATGAAGAACATAAGATTCTAAATAGTCACAGTTATTCTACAAAGAAAGACAGTGCTGTGTGTATTGGAATATTGGACACCTTATTGCAAGTCACAGTAGCAAAACACCATTTTGTTATAAATGGTGTTATAAAGATATGATGACATAAAGAGACACATAAATCAACAGAACTCAGGGCCTTGAGCTAAAACTAAAGAAATGCAGTCTCCCGGTATTTGAACAAGATGTAAAAACTACATATTTGAGAAAACAAAGCAATTTTGGGAAATGGAAAATTTACTTCTTTACTGCTGATAGCCATAGAAACTGGTGTAACCACTATAGAAAACAGTATAGAACTTTCTCAAAAATTTAAAGCCATAACTACACTGTGACCCACTCCTGGGCATATAACCAAAGCACTCTTTACACTACCACAGAGATCTGTGACAATCTATGTTTGTAGGTGACTATTTATAATAGCTAGAAGTTGGTTCCAGCCTAAATAGTCATCAATGAATATATAATGAAAATGAATATATCAATATTTACACATACACATACACACATACACACATAATGAAATTTACCCAGTTTTTATGAAAAATTTATGAAACTTGTATGGACAGGGCTGGAAAATATTAAATTAACTGATGTAATTTCTCTCAGAAAGAACTCATATGTTCAGTTCTATATGGGAATTTTAACATTCAATTTTGGTATATATATATGTATAAAGATTATGAAAGTGGGTGTAGCCTATGACACTATATAGATCATATAAAGGGAATAAAAATGTTGAAAAAGAGAAAGCAGATGTGAAGCAGAGAGATGAAAGGAGAAAGGGAAAGAGCAGAAAACAATTTTTATCTAGAAAATGGCACAATTTCTTTTAGTTCACGGAGGGGAAGGTAGCCAGGTTTTCTCACCTCCAACATCTTATATAAGAAATATATAGACCTATAAATTTTTTTATATGATATTGTGTTCAAAGAAGTGGTAAGGCCTTCCATGATCCAAAATGGAATGCTGAGAGGTCTGATTATGTACTGGTCTTATGCATGCATTCACAGATCATGTGTGTTCATGACTGCAATGGTGTGCCATATCCAGAAGACAATGTTTCATAGTACTTCTCCATATCTTCTGGCTGTTATATTTTTTCTTCCCTTCTCTCTGCAATGGTCTCCGAGCCTGAGAGAGTTTGCTATAGATGTCCCACTTACAGGGCTGAGTGTTCAACAGCCTCATATTTTGAGCACTTTGACCAGGTAAGAGACTCTGCATTAATTTCTTCCCACTGAAAAATTTTCCTCTCCAATTACAAATGGCTGAAAGGTACTTGAAAAAGTACTCAACTTCTTTAGCCATCAGAGAAATGCAAATCAAAACAACTTTGAGATACCACATGACACCTGTCAGATTGGCTAAGATAAAAGACACAGGTGACAGCCTATGCTGGAGAGGTTGCAGAGCAAGGGGAACACTCCTCCATTGTTGGTGGGAGTGTACGCTTGTTCAGCCACTCTGGAATGCAGTATGGCGGTTTCTCAGAAAATTGGAAATCAATCTTCCCAAGGACCCAGCAATACCACTTCTGGGTGTATACACAAAAGACACACAGTCACACTCCAAAGGCACTGGCTACACTATGTTTATAGCAGCATTATTCATAATAGCAAGGACCTGGAAGATGCCCTTCAACTGAAGAATGGATTAACAAACTGTGGTACATCTACACAATGAAGTACAGGTGTCAGGTGGTATCTAAAAGTTGTTTTGATTTGCATTTCTCTGATACAAATCAATAAGAAAAAATGATACCCTAAAATTTGCAGGCAAATGGATGGATTTGGAGTATATCCTCCTGAGTGAGGTATCACAAACTCAGAAAGATAAGCAGGATATGTACTCACTCATTAGTGGACTCTAAACAAAAAAGCAAAAAGCAAAGCATGTCCAAGCTGCAAACCACAACCACTGAACAGCTTGGGATCTGAAACACCTTGGATCCCACTCCTTCTAGAGGAACACCTGACTCAGTCTTGATGTTGTGGGGAGGAAACTGGATCTGCCAGGAGTGAATGCTGAACTAAGCCATATTGGGACCTTAGGACCTCCTGCCCTTGTGGGGAGGAGATAGGGAGATATGGAGAGGAGAGAGTGACTGGAGGGGGTGTGAGGGGAAAGGGACCTTGAACAAGGATATACACGGATAGAAAATGTGACTTTTTCATAATAAAAAAAAAAAAGAAAAAAATTTTCTTCTCTGCCCCAGTTGAAAACAGCAGTAGACTACAGTTAGAAATATGAAAAATTTGAAGGTCATTTGGTCATATGTCTGTTCCTTTCTGGAGCCTGTGACCTCAGCAGTCATAGGCTTTTGACTAGGTTTATAGTATCAAGAATGCATTATTTTCCCAAGGAACATTTGGTGGATAGTCATTTATAAGAGTCAATATCTGACTTAATTTAGTAATGGGAACCATTCATTAATGGAGATGACAATGCACTTTGTAAGAAGTAAAGGAGCAATGATTGAAAGGAGGTTACTAAATTTTTGTTAACTATAGGATGATCTTTCTTCTACCAAGGCACCTAGATAAATATACCACTATGTACATGGTACATGGATTTACAAGGTAAAGAACTAGAATGACAGTCCCAGAGTAACAGGCTTTTTGGAACAGAACATTAACTCAGAAGACATGCATGTCTTCGTCTAGACACTTGTGTCTAGAAAGATAATAAACCTTAACATGCTTATACAATATTATAGCATCATAGAGGTTTAAAAAATTGGCGACTGAGACCTTTAATCATCTTTTAAAATTTTTTTCCTCTCAAATACATCCTGTGTTTCCATCATCAGATCGATATTCTTTCCATCATGATCACTGTTTTCATAGAGCTTGTAATGCTATGACAGATCCCCCAATAGTAATTAATTAATCTTCAAATTAAATGCCAATTAAAATAAGGGCTCACAACTAAGCCATTTGGTGGATTTGGATGTAGGTAAGAAGTCTTACCTTGTTAGCAGGTATGCCTATGTTAGGCAAAGAAGATGGTATTTAAATAACAGATAGAATTTATATCATTAAACTGGTTGTAGTGTTTGGTGAAAAAGAGTCTTTCATGAAGATGTAAGAGATAGATGTGTATATTCCAAGATGATTGGAACATAGGAGTTTTGGAAAAAAAAAAAAAAAGGATGTAGTCACGGTTGATGGGACTGTAAGAAATAGGAATTCACTGAACTGGTGATCTCCTACTGTCAAGGTAATGTGATGCTTCAGAGTTCTGATTAGGTTTCTGATTATACCGAGACCAGGGAAGTTACTAGAATCTTAGCAAATAACTAGTTTTAAAATATCATCCTAAGTACAATATAAGGAACAGGTTAGAAAAAGATGTACATTGAGAAGATCATTCAAAAGCTAGTTTAGCCAAGATAAATGCTCCAAATTTTTAAGAGGAAATGGAAAAAAATGGACATGGAACTCCATCTATACTAAGGCTTAGCAAAGGACATAGGAGGGGACATAGCCCATAATTGTAAAACATGAAGTGCCAGAAGAGAATGGTTCAGTGTATTATAAAAATAGAGAGCCACTTGGAATTTTTTAGCTCAGTTCATCTATTGTGAATGGTGGTGACACTGGAGAGACAGGTTGGGACCTCTTTATGAAGGTCCTTTTATGTGAGGCTGACAATGAATGGAAGTCTCTGAAAGAATATAAGAATGACAGAATCAGATGTGGAGTCCAGAAAAGTCTCTCTGGAGGTATGATGGGCAGCTTTTATGAACTACGGTATATGACAGCAAGGGAATAAAAGGGAATCAAAATTACAGTCCTGAACATAGCGCCGAGGTGCATCGTAGATATGAAAGAGGTAAAACCATCAGCATTCAGTCATTGGTTGTAGGGAATGAAAGCCAGGACAAATCCCTTGTTCTGGCTATACCATGGCAAGAGAAAGAAGATGTGTGAATGTTACTAAGTTCATATTTGCTTCTCAGATTATTTTCTCAAAATCTCCTCCTCTACATGCATTTTTTGTTTTTCTGTATCAAGGTCCATGATCTGTTGTTTTCTTTGGTGCTTTTTTTTTATAGATAATTATTGAAGAATCACCCATCTCTCGTTCTATATCTCACAAGATTAACAAAATGGATTTATTTACTTTTCATTACTTTCTATTGAGCTACCAAAGGCTGTTGGACATAGACACCAAGTAAGTGATTGTTAATAATCAGCAGGTATCTGGGGCATGGCATTATGGAAATGTACTTATGCCAAATTACCGATACCTGTTTCCGGCCTGGCAGCGAAGGGTGAATAATGCATACAGGAGTCTAGATCCATTGGGAGAAAGCTCAGACTCTCTCTGTTGGCAATTAAAGTTGATTTTAAACTTAAAATAAACATTAGACAGTTTTAGTCCCCTAGATAAGGTATGCACAATACTTCTATCTCTCATACACAAACACACACACACACAACATTAAGTCTTTCCAGAATATTGAATAAATAATGCACCTATCTTTAGACATTTGCAGTTCATGCTTACTGCTTACTTTTCCTATATACTAATCTTTTCTAGTCATCTTTGGGATATCATTGAAAATGTTTCAAGTCTACACTATTGCTATATGTTATACTTAACTAGTAGAATAACAAGATTATTGTCCTTGGATTAAAATTCCTGATTTGACCTCCAAATTTATTAACTTCTCTGAATTTTATTTTATATTCTTCATCTAAAACCATATTGAATCTTTATTTCATCCCCATAGTTGACTATATTAATGTTTAGCTAAAATGTCATAGGAGTTATATATTTATACTTTATTATAATAATATATTATCTTTAAAGATACATTTTTAATATATAAGAAATATAATAAAAGGCTAGGAGTTTCTAAGACTTACAGATTCTTTTGAACCATAAATAAAATAAAATTTATAAAATTATTGTCATGATTTAAAAACAAAAAAGAAAACTGAACATCATTATTTTGATACTCCAAGAAAAGCAGATAGTTTAGATCATGCTAGGTTATCTTCATAAATGGTTGTGATATTCTTATTCAAGGTGCAGTTCTGAAATGCTGAGAGGTCCTTAAAATAGACAGATGGTGACCTAAGGCATTTGGAACTTACCCTGAAAATTGAAACATAATAGCCGAAGTATTGAATTATATATACTGCAAATGAAGAAATAAGTTAAAGGTCCCATTTCCTGTGTCTGGACATGCAATGATGCTCTGGTTGAGTCATCCATATACTGTGCAACTTCCTCTGTATAGTGTCTATATCCTAGATGCCAGTAGTTGCTGGAAAAATTTGACCTTTACTTTTATAACTCTTTCAGCCAGGAATATAAGAGAAAGAGAAACAAATCAGGACTGATACCTTTGTTCCCACAGCTCTGTTCACTTGTCTTGTGGCATTAGGTACACTGACATTGTATACCTTTGATTATAAAGCATAAAGTTACTTGCTGACAGCTTACACTGTAAGCACATGATATGCTTATTTAAAGAATTCTGAAATTTTGTAGCTATTATTGACTATTCAATAATGAAATTATATTTGTTATTTTTCTTAGATAATCTATTCTTTGAGGGGGGCATTGTTCATTCCAGAAACTGCTAGATGAACCCACATAGGCTTTATTTTGTGGTTTTAACTAAAAGATGATCTCAAGTTGTACCAAGAAGACTAGATGACTATTACTGTGAATATAATATTAAGTGTCTAAAAAGAGGGGTTTGATAGGTTTTTATCCTTCTTCAGACAAGCAAAACTACAGGAAGGTTTAGGAGATGATCACAAGAAAGGAAGAGAAATGGCGAGGAATGGAAGTCCACAGTAAAGACTGCTGCCAGTTCACTTAAACTGTTTTCTCTTTTCACATGTCTTATATTTTGCCCTACAGCAAAATGCCACAAATTTGTAGATATTTTTATTCAAAGTAAACAAGCGTTTATAGTAAGACGCAATTGTCACAGTCGAGTACACTCAGTATCTCTGGATACTAGTGTATAGGACACACACAGTTCATGGTCATTGATAGGGATTTGTGACATGGCATGATATATGGTGTTACTATTTGTTGCTCTGAAGTACTGATACAGATAGATATAAATGATCATTTCTTCCGGATTCAAGTGGGTTTGGTTTTCAAGCTTTTAATGAAGATCAATTCTCAGGAACATCAAATCCATAGCAATGATCATAAATACATGTTGATCTCAATCTTCAACTCCAGTGAAATCCTGCATCCACTCTACACTTAGCAAGATATTAAAAGAAATAACTATGAACTACTCAGAGAAAACTTTGTAAAGGCATTAGGTAATAGTTTATATTTGGAAGTAAAACAAAAATATTGATGGTATTTAGCTGTCAAGTATTGAAAATGTAGGTCATATGCTATGTATAGTCTTCAATATGAAAAACTCCAATTTATTTATTCTCTTGAAAGATCTGTTTTCTATAGAGATTTTATTTCCAAAATAGCTGGTTTTGATGATTCACACATGTAATGCCAGCCCTTGAGAAGCTAATATGGGAGGCTTAGAATTTGAAGATATCCTAAGAAAGGCTCTGACACATACAAGCACATATGAGCACCCACACTCACTTGCACACATACACACTTGCCACTGCAACAAGAGTGTTTGGGTGTGTTCAGATTACCCATTGTTTAATGTACATACATTTCTTTACAGAACTCTTGTTCCCTAACCAGTGTTATATAATATAGCAATTGGCAGAAATTTGCTTTCTAATTTGAACTATTTTGTGTAACCTTCAAAACTGCATCTTGACATAGACCAGCACATCATTCTTCAGTGACAGGACCCTGAAGGGGAGGACCAGGAGACTGGAAAATGAAGATAATAAAGTTTTAGACTAGGAGATCTTGTGCAAGTTACATCTTAGTGCCAATCAAAAGTATTAAGAAGAATAGCATCTTAGATCCAATTTGCAGGAGGAAATTGGGGCAGAGTCATCCGAAAGCTATCATCCATTGGGACAAAGGCAGCAAGGAGCTAATCAGAAGTGTAGCACAAGGGGCATGCAGAATGTCATAGGTGTTTTGCACACTGAGCACACAGAAACTGAGAACTCTATCTCTTGAGTGGAAAAATAAATGTTCCGAAGAACCAAACCCTTACCTCCTTTGAGGCTTTGGTCCTAGCTTCCAGCCCAGATATGGCAAGTGTTCCCTTAAGCAAGGCTACAAAACCAGATTCACTTTGTCCTTTCATTAAAAGCTTGGAGAAAACCCTGGATCAGCTTGGTTCTCAAAAGCCACCATTGCATCCACTCTTTTAACAAATTTTATTTGTTGATACCCATTTTTAATTTGCCCCAAGTGATCACCATCAAACCATTTGATGTATCCAATTTGCTTGTATAAAATTTTCTGAAGCCATCACTGCCCTGTCCTGTAGAACTGCAGGGAGGGATGACATGTGTAAGTTTCAGTTACCACCTCAGCAGTGATTCCATGTCACTAGCAAAGTGTTTTATTAGATTCTTCAGATAAATTAGAAAAGAGGATTGCCAGTGTCTAAAGTGGATCTGTAAGAAATAATTTGTTTGTGAAAATGTAAAAAGTGGGAGGTATGAGCAAGGGATAAAGAGACTGCAAGTCCTCTGAAAGTATAGATACCCAGTCTGTGCAGTGCTCCTGGTAAGGAACTTTTATTTCACACACACACACACACACACACACACACACACACACACACACACACACACACAAATTCTCATTATTCTCTCCTATCCAAATCCCTTCTTCAAACCACTATTGCATTAAATACATGTTAAGTTATATGCACATGAGGGAGGTCCCCATAAAGGCTCTGGCCTCGGGCTAAAGTTTCAGATGGTTGTGAGTTCCCTGAAATGGATGTTAGGAAATAAACCTGGCTCCTCTGGAGGGATACCTGCAGTTATCCACTGAGCCATCTCTTCACCCCTCATTCCCTTTGTATTCTTAAATCGTCCCACTGGCCCATCTCTTTTTGTCTCATGTGTGGCTTCATGTAGCCTTTGCGATGAGTCTGAAGCCTGAGCATTACTAGAGGTCAGATATTTTTAAATAACTTGTCTAAGACATTTTGTACAATCAGTGAACACTGCCATTTCCCTGACTCCTAAAGTTAATGTTTCCATATAAACTTATGGGGGAAAATGGAGTATTTTTTAGTTAAAGTGATTAAAATATCTTTTGCACTTATTTTTCTTCTCAAATAACTAGGCCTAAACAAGCACTAAGAAAAATATGTCATTTTTTATGAGGATGAAATAAAATTGCTATTAATTTTGCAGTCTGTAGACAGAATGACTAGTATATGGCGATATAAACACTTGATGTTCCTTGTTCTGTGAGAGAGAACTATAGTCTATCTTCTATGTGCCTCTGCCATGTGAAATTTAAATCCCAGGTAACAATAGTATTCACTTCAGTGTGAGGAAGAATAACTAAGTTGAGAAAATATCTAATCTCTTTGACTTTTAAACTCCAAAAGGCCAAAGTCATAAATGGACTAATTCAACTAGGATACTATACTGTAACAATTTGTATTTTAACTATATGAAACTTTGAAGTAACCCTAGCAACTCACATAGACTGGTGAGAAATGATAATGCAACTTCCTTATAAACTGCTGTTAGATTATCCCAACATCATTTTAAGTATTGCTTACTGTTCTCCATCCAACTTTGAGAAATGGCAGTTGGTCTCCAAACTCATAGATGCATATATATGGACCCAAAATCTTTTACCTTCATTATAAGTATATCAAGCATTGGGATATATATATATATATACAATATATATATATATATATATATACATACAAAACCTGCTCAGTCCATGTATCTTGTGTGTATATATGTTTTTCAGAGCTCACTGCTTGGTATTAGGTGACTAGTTAGTGTGCTATTTTCTAGGGAAGACTATGTCCCCTGCCCTCAGCATTCCTGAGTGGCATGGAGTTTTCTTTGTCTTTTAAGCAGAGATAACACATTCCTAATCTTTCACTCTTCTCTGAACATCAGTCAGTTCCTTTATTTTGGCCCTGTCCAATTTGCATCATCTTTCATACAACATAAGGCAACAATGATAAATTGGGTCCCTAGAGTAATCTACAAGTACCTTTCCAAAGCATTCTGCCTCAAGCACTTCCTTTAACCTTTATGCATCTGCCTTGAGTGGTCCTCTTGGGCCACTCTTGGCAAAATGTTTGGAAGGAACTCTGGAACTTGATTACTTTTAAATGAGAGAAAAAGGGTTTTTGCTAGAAGGAACAGTAGTCTCACTTAAGTGTGTCATTGAAATATTGATGTCCTGCTATCCCTTCCAGGCCTCAAGTGACCCCCTTTTCTCTCTGACATATTGCCTTTGGCATCTTGGAATTTCAGAACATGCCAATAAAGTTGGCTTAATTTGACTTTTTTGGAAGGTTGGCTTTTGATTGCAAATCCTCTTGCCTGTTCATATACTCATTGGCCATTGTGGACTCTGCTTACGAGAATTCCCCATATCTCAAAGGTATCATATGTAGTATCTGGATATTTATTCTATAAATGCATTACAAATGTAGTCAGTTCACTATTGTAGGCTTTGATTTCTCAACCAAATTGGTGTTTTCTAACAACAAACAAATGTTCTGATTTGTGAAGCAATGTGCCTCAAGGAGTGTATGGGGCCATATATACATCTAATTTAGTTTCATTGTGTGTACCCTGTGTGCTTTTATGAAGTCAGACTTTAAAAATACTGTCTTATAAATGCAAAAATTGAGTGGAGAGATGGCTGACTTGGATTTTTTTTAACCGATAGTATTGGCAATTCATAGTGAAATTAGTAAAAACTGTATCTGCAGATTCCTAATAAAGGTTTCAATATTTCAACAACCCCTGTTGCATTAGAATTGTAGGTGAGATGCCCGTCCTGGATTTCATTTCCCGAACAGATATTAGGTCTCCAGCCATAAAGTGTTTGTCTGAAGATTTTTTTTAACAATTGTATGGGAAAGAGTCCTACAGGTACATCATAATATGTCCAGAGAAGACAGGCTAGCACAGAGTATGCTAAAGGGAAAATAACACTGGCTGGTCCATCCTCTTAGAGAGCCTGGTAGGCAGAGAAAGAAACACAGGACTAAAGTTCACAGCAGTGGAGTTCATTTAGAGATTCTTACATGTTCTTGCAGGTATGGGAGAAAGTATTTGCTTTAGAAAGAAAAATGGGGGAATTTTTATTTGATTGAATTGGACACCTGAAAAGGATGGAGATAACAAAGTGAATGGGAGGGAGCTGATGATCAGGAATCAAGCTGCACCAGCTACATAACGTACAAAGAGCTTCTGATGGTCAATTTAAGATGCCGCTGGCTGGCACTGCTGCAGTGTGACCCTGGCTTGTGTGATACAGAACTGCTACCGCGTGCTTCATCTACTAGAGGAGGGTGATTACAGCTTAAGAGATGTCAGCTTTGGATGTAAAAGTGAAGAGTGAGTTCAGGCAGGGACTACTGTGGGAAGAGATGGGCTAAAGTTGAGAGAAAGGAATTTTCCATAAGAAATGCTAGGCTTATGATACCTGACTCCTACCTAATTAGGCTAAAATGGTTCACGTTTTCAGAAAAATGATTCAATCATATATTACTCATTCTAGTTCCACATTTGAGAGTAGCATTGCTACAAAATCTTCTATTTTACTAATTTTAGCTATGAACCAAAGAGCCTGAGGAAGAAGATAAGACCTTTATCAATGTTTTTAAGGAGCTGGGAGCATCCCTTTCATTATAAAGCAGGATTAAAACCAAATACACAATGTTGTCCAATATGAAATATTTTCCTCAGATAAATTAATGATAACCATTTAATTTAAATGAAAAATCCAGAGGTCTCTAAATGAGATCTCATCCAAATAATAGTAATAATAATAATTGTAATACTGTGAAATATGATCAGTGATCTAAACAAATAGGAAGCTAGCTAATATTTATTGAAGCTTACCTTTCTAACAGATGTGGGATATAGGATTATCATAATTAGTGTCTCCTCTAATGAAATTCATATTCTAATATGAGGGATAAGAATTCTGCATGGTATCTGTCTTAAGTTGAACCAGTTACCAAATGTGAGATATTGGCTCAAGTGAAGGATAATTGCTCAGTGAGGGTTTTACGAAATTAAGATGAACAAGGTTATAAAAATGGAAGCTGGCCAAGTGAAGAATGAAATTTTAAGTGGAGTCCAGAATGGCCAGTTCGTATACCAACACTCTTTCTCTTTTTATAATGGGTAAGTGGCCTAGGACAAGAGACAGCCAATTAAGGATCATTTAGCTGCAGAATAGCCTCCAGGGAACAGCTCTTGTAATCTTTGGTTCTGCTTGGTTTCATTCTTGGAGTCTACCCTGGACCTATGGACTAAAGACTCTGTCCCTAGGCACCTGCCCTTTCGCTTCTATTACATGGTGCAAATAAAAATGCCTCACACATACAACTGCCTTTCTGTAGAGCTCCTTAGGCCTCAGTCAGCTCTACTGACTGCCCTCACTAAAACAAGCAGTGACCATGGGATCAACTAGGTGGAATTTTGGCTCTCTCCTAAGTGGAGGAAATAAGACAGAAACAGAGTTCAGTTTTGCAACATTCAAGTATGATATAGTAGTTCACATTTTGCAAGAGCAATTACCTTTAAAAAGGCACTATTGGTGAGCACTGTACCACAAAATATGGAGGCCAGAGGAAATGCGAATGTCCATTAAACAAATGATATTTAACACTAAAAATTTGTTAAATGTGGGTCTGCAGCAGGTACTTATTTCATTAAGATTGTTTCAGGTTTCGTTATTTCCTCTTTGGAAAATTACTAGTAAAAGGATATCAATGATATCCTTCCTACAGGATTAAAGCCTGTAGGTGTGGCTTTAAGTGACATCAGGTATAAGAAAGTTCATACTGATCATTCCATACAGATGATTAGGGACATCTTACTTTGTTCTTCTATGCTTTCATACAGCACTTTAACTTTTTAATTTAGGATTGGATCAGCCTCACAAGCATTCTTAGTTAAAAAAACAATTGAACCTACTCAGATATGACTCTTTGGAAATAGGCACACCTCTAACTGAGACTATAAATTAAAATACTTAGCTTCAAATAAAATATTCATCCATCACTAGTTTTAATTTAAAAAACAATAATTAAAGCTCTTTATTTTGCTAACAGAATAGGAAGGCAGTGTCTCAAGTGCTGTATTAGTTTATCTGAACAATTTGTGAGCATCTAAGTGTCACACTGTCTAATAACACTGTTTTCTAAGTTTTTTTCTATATTGTTACATTGCCAGCAAGCAATGTACTGTGCAGTTTTTCTATATATCCCCATAGAATTTTCTTTCAGAGTTATAATTTAATGTTTTGTCCTCGAACTATTTTTTGTTTTGTTTTGTTTTGACTGGGGTCGATGTAAGAAATACACAATGGCCTGGAGAGGTGGTTAAAAGCACTATCTGTTCTTCCAAAGAAGCTGGGTTCGATTCCCAGGATTCTCATGGAACCTAACAACCTCCTGTAACTCCAGTTCCAGGGGATTTGCTCATCTACAAAAATCAGGGGTTTTTTTTTGTTTTTTTTTTTTTTTGTTTTTTTTTTTGTGGCCTGCTTGCCTATAAAATCATCTTTTTTCTGTTTCCATGGACCTCTTTTAAATGAAATGCTATCATGGAAAATGGTTCATATGCCCATCACATGTGGCTGTACTTCCTTCATTTGTGGTTATGTATCTACTTCCTACGGCATTTTCTCCATGGATTTGTCTTGATCTTATCTCCCCACTTAATATACTTGATTTTTTTTTAATCATTTCAGAAAATCCTCTCTTTTCTGTAATGAGTCAATGCAGATGCACTACCACCTTCTCGGAGATGCTCCTTTTTTTTTTTTTTTTTTTTTTTTTTTTTTTTTTTTTTTTTTTTTTTTTTTTTTCTATTGTCACTCTAGTTAAATGAAATAATGTGGCCCAGTGAAGAAGGCAAGAGGCCTGGGAGGCACTCAACAGTGACAGCCACAGCAGAATGAATGACAGAGAGGAAATTTTGTCAGCAGTGGAAAGAGGCATCAGGGAGCCGAACAACCTGTAAAGAGGAAGCAAGTGATTTCTGACCCACTTGAAAACACATATACTTAGCCAATTGACTAGAAATCGAAATGAACAACATAAATCTTTTAGCTTAAACTGTTGGATTGATTCTTTGAGCCAGGCATCATTCTGTCCATGTTTTACAACATGAGCGATCACGTAAAAGGGCTGTGGAAGCCATCTCTGTTAGGATAAGATTCACAACCATGCTTCATGTCCACAAAGGGAGATTTATGTAGCAAAAGAAACCTTGCCTTTTAGAATTTGTAATGTAGATCCAGGGCTTTCAAATTCCCATTGAAATGGTACATTTATTTTAAAAATCTGTTATTTCTCATGTATTTTCATCAGCAAAATAAAGAAAAATGTATAGACTATTTCTATGGTGATAAAAATTTATTCTCTTATTTTAAAAGAAATTAAAGTCAAGGGCTGCACTGAAGGCTCAGTGGTTAAGAGCACTTCCTGCTCTTGCAGAGGACCCTGATTCAGTTCCTGACTCCCACATAGCAACCCACATCCATCTGTAACTCCAGTTCTTGGGTATCTGGTGCCCTCTTTTGGCTTCCATGGGAAAAGGTATGCAAACAAAAATGTTCATACACATATAAACAAAGTAAGTTTAATTTATTTTTTTCATTTTTTTATTATTATGAATAAAGAAGCCACATTTTCTATCATTGTATATCCTTATTCATTTCAAAGCGCACAGTGCTTGCTATGGAGGAGGTGCTAGCACATTTATTGTAGAAGGGTCTCCCTAGCTCACTATACTCTTTCTTCCTTTATATAACTTGGGCAATTTAAGCAGTTTTTTCTATCTCCAAAATCCTTTCTCATAGTCATTTGTATTTGCTTTTAGTAGACACACAGTATTCATTTTGATTACTATTAAATGAATATAGATCCTGAACCAATTTTTCTGACTTTTGCCTTGCTTATTCAGCTAGAAAGTCAAGGTCAGTATAGATGAGAATGTCAGGTCATTTGTTTAAGGAGACTGTGGTCAGTGATTCTTTCAGGTTGCACTCAGGTTCAGTATTTCTTTTATTTGGTAACATCATGAGCAAGAATTATTTTTTTAAGGAAGTAGACTGTCCTCAAAAAGAAAATAGCACTGGAAATATTTTCCAGTGACCACTGACAAAGAACTTGATGATAAAGAATGTGGTTAGACAACCAAAAAAAGTCATGAGAACACTATTAAGATGAAAACATAGTATTTAAAATTGTGTCTAGTGTTTCCTCTCATAAATGCACTGGCCATACTTCACTAACTCAGCAAATCCCTTCTGCAGCTAGTGACACCTGAGCAATACACTCAATACATGTACTTTACAAGCTTAAATATTTCTTCTCTATGTGGCTTCATATGGAGCAAATAGAGCAGCCCACTGATATTTATTTAGTGGGAGAAATTTACGTTTTTGGCAATGCTATATATGAAATGCATCTCCCAACGCAAAGCATGTGCTAATGGAAAAGGTCCCTTTCATTGATAGGCCTGATTCTGAGTCTCATAGAGTTTAGAAAGGGAAGATTGCCTGGGACCGAGTGCTGTCTGCAGAATCCCAGCACACTCTGGAGCAGGGGCAGGTAAACTCTGCCCCGGACCACATCCACAGCTCCTGCTGAGGGAAACCCCGCCACGACCTCGAACTGAGCTAACCAACTACAGGGGTCTCTGAAGAGCAGATTCAGACCCCGCCCAGAGATGAGGAGGGGGCAAGAGGCCTCAGCGCCTATATCCCAGCCTGGGAGGGAGAGTTGAGCTTCCATTGCTTTTGGTTCCGCTCCCGGGACCAAGTGCTGTCTGCAGAATCCCAGCGCACTCTGGAGCAGGGGCAGGCAAACTCTGCCCCTGACCACATCCACAGCTCCTGCTGAGGGAATTTGCACGACTCCCCACCAGAACCTCCAACTGAGCAAATCAACAACTGCAGGAGTCTCTGAAAGACAGAATCAGACCCTGACCAGAAAGGTGACAGGAGGCACACAAACAAGAGTGCCACAATTGACCAGGACACATCTAATCATGAACCACTGAAGCCATGGGCAAACGTCAGTGCAAAATTTATATAATACTACAAAGGACATCATGGTAACTCCAGAAGAGAGTGCCGATCTTACAAATACAAGACCTGAACTGAGCAATGAAGAGGAAACAGAAGGAAGCAACACCAAAAATTCCTTTTTGATGATCATCGAAGCTCTCAAGGAAGATATGAAAAAAAAGCCTTAAAGAAATAGAAGAAAATACAAACAAAAACTTGGAAGAGATGAACAAATCTATGAAAGAAACTTGCCAGGAACTAAAAGCTGAAATAAAAGCTGAAATAGAAGCAATAAAAAAGGCACAAAATGAGGCAAAAATGGAAATAGAAAACCTGAAGAAAAAAGCTGGAACTACAGATACAAGCATAACAAACAGAGTTCAAGAGATGAAAGATAGAGTCTCTGAAGTGGAAGACTCAGTAGCTCAAATAGATATATCAGTCAAAGAAAATAGTAAAACTAAAAAAGCCATAACTCAAAATGTTCAGGAAATCTGGGAAACCATGAAAAGACCTAATTTGAGAATAATAGGAATAGAAGAAGGAGAAGAATACCAGCTCAAAGGCACAGATAATGTTTTCAATAAAATCATAGAAGA